>JANAVB010023800.1:22744627-22763060 GCA_029216955.1 Iris pallida | reverse complement strand
GATGCACATGAGGTGGGAGAGGCACACGAGTGTCATGTAGGGGTGTTTTCTAGTGGAAAAAGGCTAACTCCACTAAGAAAGCATTTATGTTTTTGTCATACTCACGGGATTATTTCCTTTGGAGCTAACCCCGAAGGGGCATAGCGACTCGGACTGACTCAGGCTCGGACTCGGACTTAAGGGCACAAAGTGGCACTTTGTTGGTGCACTTTGCACTTTGTACTTTGCCCGTCACATCGACGCATGGTGCTTTGTGTACTGTTGTTGCCCTCGTGCGTTTGTTTTATGCGCGGGTCATACGCTAGGCATATGGGCTCAGCGCATAGGCGAGGCGAGTTGATGCTGTTGCACGGGTGCAGGCGCGAAAGCAGATACGAGGGCTGGCACGGGAGCTGGTGCGGATACAGGTGCGCATGCTGTCGCCGTTGCAGGTACGCGGGCATAGGCACAGCTCTTCGTGGCCACGATCGCTTGAGCGCCTGTGTGCCTGCGCGCCAGTGCGTCCGCATGCCTGTGCTGTTGGCATTGATTGGAAGATTCGAAGGTTATGGAAAGATTGAGTTAAATTACACATCCAATTTTTGTGGGATTTGAACTTGATTTTGTTTAATCTTTCCTTAATTGTTCCTATCTTTTGCAGTCAGTGTACGGAGTTAGGGTTTCATCCCAACTCTATAAATACCCTCTTGGTTTCCTTTGACGACTTACTCAAAAATTAGAGACGAAGAGAGTTAAGAGGCCGCTGCCATTGGAGTCCAAAGAGGTCTGCAAGTTCAGTCAGAAGGTGACAACGAGCGTTTCAGAAGTTCTAATTCGAACTTGCTAGTTCCTGGAAGCAGATCGCAGTAGCACGAATCTTGCTTTGAGCAACGGTGATCTTCATCACCCAGCAGAGTTGGATCTTCTTCTTCCTCCGTCTTCGAGACAGAGCCTTCATGTCACGACCCGTTACCCAAATTGTTGGACCGGTCGAGCCATGTCCAGCCTATGCTTGGTTAAAGCGTAATAAGCTATTATAAGAATAGACAATAAAGGATCTAAGCTGCTAACAGTTCTAATATCACATTTAAAAGGTTCATCACAACACAACATCTATAAGCGAAAGTAAAATAAGTACAGACTTAATAATACACTTCCAAAGTATTAAACTGGAGATAAAGTCCAGTGACTACAAGATATAGTCTAAACAGTTCAATATCTAAGCCAAAAAATAATTTAAGCGAGACTACCAAGCGAGGTTCCCTGCGGGGACTTCTCGGAGCAAAAGTCGGGTCCTCGGTAGTGGTTCCACAGAAAAGATCACAGAGCAAATCTTCCTCCGAAAGTATGCCTACAACGTTATCCTGTCAGGACGGGAGCAAGTACTAGTTCTACAAACTAAACATGCTGAGCATGGAATAAAAGAGATGTAATAAATAAGAATCATGTCATCACAGTCTATCA
This sequence comes from Iris pallida, assembly GCA_029216955.1. Lineage (NCBI taxonomy): Eukaryota > Viridiplantae > Streptophyta > Magnoliopsida > Asparagales > Iridaceae > Iris > Iris pallida. The sequence goes on along the minus strand of JANAVB010023800.1, from coordinate 22,761,617 downwards.
TGTAGAAGATACATTTGTCATGGCGACAGATGTATATGTAATGTTTAAAACTGGAGCAGGCATGTGATCGGTCAATAGGTGTAAAATGTACTGGCGTACAAGTCTACATGTAAAAAATACGTACATACAAGTCTACAAGCATAGGTATACATCCGTACAGAAATACGGAATAATGGCCTACGACTAGGTATGCATATAAAATGCGTCCTTGCTCGGTACATACGTACGGGAGAAGGGGGCATGATCACGTACTCAACTATCAGTTTTTCCATAACCCAAGCTATAACATGTGAAAGATACGAGAGTATTTTAAAATATATGAAAGATACTGGGAGCAGTATAAAGCATGGTAGGTACTAAAAGCAGTATAAAACATGGTAGGTACTTAGAGCAGTATAAGGCATGTGAAGATGACTTGCAGTTCAAGAAACGGTATTTTGACATGGTTCATACGCAATTCATTATCATATGCAGCAAAAAGAGTTTGTAGGGGTACTTGCCTCGAGCAAGACAAGGTGATAAGAATGCAGAGGAAGAATTTTGGTGTCCTGACACAGTCAAAAAGGGTATAATAATCTCACATCCTATTTTATGTTCAAGACTCTAGACTGCTAACTCCAACACTAGTGGTGTGCCACGACTTCTAACTGGGACACTTAGCTAAGTGATGCCCTAGCATAGTAGACCAATTTGGGTGACACTAAGCCTATAGACAACAGTTAGAGTCCTTAGAAACTCAAAGATCATTCTAGAGTTTTACAAAAACCAAGTATACAAATATACTAATAATAAGAATTAATTATAAATTAAGGGATACATAAGAAAAAATCTATTGATGTGTCGATGATAAAACAAATATCACCAACGTGTCCAGAATGGTCAAATTAGCTAGGATAGCCTACCCATAAGTCCAATTTGGACAAGGGGCAAAATGTAATTTTGGATCAAAATGATGTCCGCCGTTGGACCCACTTTGTACCGAAAAAATGTCAGGATAGAAGTCTACAAAACCTAGCAAATTATATGTCCACGAATCTAGAATGAGGATACGAACCCAATGGTATATCCAGAATTGGATTCTGTTGACCCGATCTCAAATTGGTCCGTTGACCAGGACATTGAAATTCGATTTGCACGAAAAAGCGTGTCGGAGCCAATGTCCTCAAAACTCAGTAAGTTATATGTCAACGAGTCCAGAATGACGATACGAACTCAACGGTATATCCGAAATTGGATTCCGATGAGCCGATCTCAAATTTACCTGTTGACTCGGACCGTGGGGTCCGCTTTACACCGAAATGCGTGCCAGGGCTCACGTCCTCCAAATCTAACAAATTTATATAAAATCATGCCAGAACGACGCCACGAGTTTATTGGTGGTGTCAGAATTAAAATTCGGAGTCCCGGGTTCAAAAATAAAATTTTACTAGTTAAAAATTACGAATTCGGAGCCAATTTTGGCATCAAATTCTACCAATCAAACGTGCTCACAATAAAACAAAACTTAAGGAGCAAGAAAGGATTATACCAGGTGTGCAGGAACTGACGAGCATCAAACGGAGGTGCGATGGCGGAGTTACGAGCCGACGAAGTTGGCTCCACAAAACTGTCCAAAAATAGTACAATTTAAATTGTCAACTTGGCGGCCGATTTTGATGTAACAAATGACAAAATTAACGGATGAAATTAAGGGAAGTGAAGGGATATATCAAGATGTAGACGAAAGAAACGGATCGACGATCCAACGGTCGGATTGTCCAAAAATATGTGCGAAGTCGCTGTGATGGAACGTAATTTCTGAGTTCGATCCCGCACGCGTCACGATGGAATCTCGTGCAACGCACGAATAGCCTACGTATCGCGTCGGAAGGAGGAGGACGGCAAGGGGGAGCTCGCCCAGGGGGTCGCCAGCCGGGGGCACCCCGCGGGGCACACGCGGTGGCGGCACGCGGTGGCGCGGCTGCTGCTGTTGTTGCTTTCTTGCGCTGCAGTTGCTGTTCGTCGATGCGCGTACAACGGCGACGGCCCGACGGAGCCGGGGTAGCCCCGTCGTGGTTGCAGCTACAGCGGTTGCTGCTCTCAAGGGGAGAAGGAGAATGATGATGGTTATGGTGGTGATGGAAATGATAGAGTGGAGGAGGAAAAGGAGTACGAATAAGGATGAGGAGAAGGTGAAGATGATGATGAGAGGATGGAGAAGAAGAAGAGTGGAGGAGTGAAGAAGATGAAAATGAAAATGGTGGTGGAGTCGGCTGAAAGAGGGGGAGAGGGGTGCTGTGATGGGAGGGGGTGAGGTGTGTGAGTGTAGAGAGAGAGAGAGAGTTATATATATTAGAAAGAGAGAGAGAGAGAAAGAGAAAGTTAAGAGAGAGAAGAGGTGTCTAAGAGGGAGAGAGGAGAGAGAGAGGTCGGCTGGCATGGGGGAGTGTGTGTGCTGTGATGGGAGCGGGGTATGTGTGTGTTGTGAAGAGAGAGAGATATATTTGTATATATTAAAGAAAAATGAGAAAGAGATATTTAAATAAGTAGAAGAGAAAAAGAGATATTTTTAGAGTAGAAAAAAGGGAAAAATTGTGTGGGGTGTTTGGGTAGTCATGATAGGGATCACATAAAATTGGGTTGGGTGTCGGATCAAGTTGGGTCAATTTTGGACTAAGGTTTGATCATAATTATAAATTTAAATCATTTATAATCATGGATAAAATTAGAGCACACGGGAGATCAATTGGGTGGCACGAAGTGACACGTGCATAGTAGGCTCAAAATAAATCAAAATCATATATTGGGTCGATTAGATTGGACCGATGTCGGGCCCTGAAATTAAATTGGAAGTTGGATCAGGTTTTACGGTAGATAATCAATTGGCCTAAATTGACCCAAAAGTTATGCGATACAAAAAGACACAAGGAACAAGTTTGAGTGGGACACCTTATACCAAAGTAAAGATAATCTGGTCTACTACAAAACTCATAAAGAGAGTTTCCAGAGATTGGCATCTCTGACGCTCCAGAAATCAAAATCACGAAAAAGTACATTTAACGATCGAAAATAATTATAATAAAATATTTATTGAAAATAATTCATTTAGAAAAGTTAAAATAAACCCTAAAATTCAGGGGGCTTATACTTCAGGATCTTCTTGAGAAGCAATTCTCGAAGTTCCTCTTATACAGAGTGTGTGACGAAATTGTTCCTGAGAATCACTCTGTCCACTCTCGTTCTTCCATCTAAGATCTTTCGGGAATAACAATCTAAAGCAAGATTCAGATCTAATGGAGAATAACCCTGCAAACCTTCTCGACACAAGTTTTAGCAAACTTGAGAAGTTTAACGGGAGCATTACAACATCTAGAAGAGAAAGGTAGTCTTAGTCTTCAACTCGTGAGCGTCGACTACCTGTTGACAGATCCTAAGCCTTTGATTCCAGAAGGTGAAAATGCTCGAAGGGTTGCTTGAAGCCACTACTTTGCAGTCGAAGTGGAGGAGAGAGAACAACCTCTGCAAGTTGTTGATTGAACTTTATGGAGGACTTTCTGGCGGAGTCAGACAACAAGACGGTCAATGCAAAGGACGTCTGGGAGTCTGTAGAGAATCTCTACAAGGTAGATGAAAACAGGAACAAGATCCATGTGACCGAAAATGTCTGGAGGATGCGATTTGAGGACGCAAGACAATGTTGTCTCAAGTCAAGGAATTTCTCAAGTTACGTCAGAAACTTGAAGATGACGGCATGCCCTTAGTCGATGCTTTCGTTCGTCGGGGCATTGTCGCCAAGCTCCCACCTGGGGTGGAGCAACTTTATCGCGGACATATACCGCAAGAAGATGGAGGTGGATCTTGAGCCTCTTGTACTGGATACATATTGAAGACGATTGAGGGCTCAACTCAAAGTGGACACCTTGTCCAAGCAGATGGCCAAGGCAAACATGGTTTAAGGAGGTAACTCTAAAGGGAAGCAAAAGGCTCCCTACAATAAGAAGAAGGACGTTCACCATCTGAAGGTGAAGTCAGCTCATTTCAAGCCAAGTCTAAAGAACTGGGACTTGTTTCAACTGTGGCAAGAAAAGCCACTAGAGTAGGGACTGTAAGAAAAACCTAAACAGAAAGAGCAAGGTGAGCCTAACTTTGTTGCTATGATTGCACAGGTTAACTCAACTGGTGTTGACACAGACTGGTGGATAGACACCAGGGCATCATGCCATATTGCTCGAAGAAGGAGTGGTTCACCACATACAAGCCTGTTGCTGAGAAGGTTATGGTGGCCAACCAGACACAAGCTGAAGTTCTGGGGATCGGGACGGTAGTACTGAAACTGCTTCGGGGAAGTTGCTGACACTTCAGGAGGTGAAGCATGTACGACTATAGCCAAGAACCTAGCTCAGGAAGTCTGCTCTGCAACGCAGGCCTGAGGATGGACATTAACTGGTCAGGTGGTTATGTCTTATAAAGGAACATTCTTCGGGAAGGCTTATTGTACCGAAGGGATGTTCAAACTTCAGCTTGTAACCTATTGAGATAATTAATAGTCTCTATTTCTAATTATTCTCTTGAGTTGTGGTATAATAGACTAGGACATTCATTGTACAAGAATAAACAAGATGTCTAGTCTAGGCTTATCTCTAAATGTGGGGGTAAAGAATTAGAGAAGTGTGAGGTCTGTGCGCAGACGAAGATCACAAGAAAATATTCAAACGGGTAAACCGAAGTACAGATCTTCTGGAGTTGGTTCACTCAGATATCTGTGACTTCAAACAGTTTTTCACTAAGACTGGGATGAAGTATTTTATTACATCAATTTTTAAAATACGTGTTCGTTTATCTGCTCAAGTCCAAAGTGAAGCGTTTGAAATTTAAAGAATTAAGCTGAAGCCGAGCGTCAAACCAGATAACAACTCAAGAGACTCAGAAGTGATCGAGAGGGGAGAGTATAGGTCTCATGAATTCGCATCGTTCTGCAGAGAACATAGAATTGTCAATGAGACGACTGCTCCGTACTCACCTCAATCAAACAGTATTACAGAAAGAAAGAACAGAACGTTAACAGATGATGAACTCGATGCTTTTGACTGCGGGTCCTCCGAATTGCTTCTGGGGTGAAGCAGTATTTACAGCTACATTCATACTCAACAAAGTGTGTATGCAACTTTGGAAGTCACTCCTCATAAACTTGGTTCAAGGTCAGACCCAACTTGAATGTCATTCGAGTGTGGAGGTGTCTGGCGTATGTGAAGATTCTGGATTTAAAGATTCAGAAGCTGGAAACAAGGACTACGAAGACTAATTCCTGAGATATGTCGATAAGATGCTCCGAGGTTCCTTGATATTGAATCAAATTATATCATTGAATCTCGCAATACAGAATTCTTTCAAGATAAATTTGCAAGGCATAAGAACATTGTTCTTACGGACCTTCCGGAGAATTGTGTGAGTGCACAGGACGCTCAAGCTCTAACGAAGGTTTAGAAGATATAGTCCAAGAAGAGATTGTTGTTGCAGAAACAACGATTGAATCAGAACTCGTAGAATATCAGGTGCAGTGGGCAATCCTTTAGATATTGCGGGGTCTCGGACACAGAACCACTGTTAGTGGGCAATCCTTGGATATTGCGGGGTCTTGACCTAGAACCACTGATAGTGGGCAGTTTTAGGATACTGTGGGGTTTAGAACCCAGAACCACTAAGTGGGAAATACTTTTGGAATACTGCAGGGGCTATGACCCAGAACCACTGTCGTCTACTGTTTGTTCTTTGTATAGGACAAAGTCCTGTGAGAGGATGGCTTGGAAGCCTTAATGAGTTCTCGGACATTTGGAATGTCTAGCACTTTAAGAGAAGCACGGGTAGCACAAACTACAAAGGAGCATTGTAAACCATGCTACAGTGGGGTGACTCCACATGAGGTACCTAGTGAGGGTAAAGTGTCACGCCCCGATTCGGTAGAATCGATAGTCGTCCACCGGGCGTGATGCCGTGCAAGCCTAAGTTGCGCTCGCACAAGGTTCATAAGGTTATCCGAAACAACAGCATTTACGAGAGTACGCAGAAAATTGAACACATTTATATAGAGAAGGAAACTTGTATTTTCATTGATAATAAGTTAGATTACAGACTCGATTACAAAAGAGGCCTTTCGGGCTTACAACGACATCGATGAGATAGTCATTCCATACATTTACATCCCTTTTATAAAACATCAAAATGACTCTCTAAGACCTGGGATCGGTGAGAGTTTGCGCTGCATGATGCAGTTGAATTGGAGTCTTCAAAATGTTGCAGAGTTAGCCTTCGCGCTAGCAAGGCTTCAAAAGAAATGAGCGTCGCCTTCAGTTCCTTGGAACGCTATCCTGGTTCGGGTACCTTGAGAGCGAGGGTCAGCACATTACACTTTCTGCTGGTGCGTGGCAATTTAAATCCCGTGCTCTCATTTGTTGAAGAAGTTAAGTGAACGTGCATGCAAATGTTTAGTGAAGTTTCTAGCCATCCTAGTCAATTCAAACTTATATTTGAAGGCACAACAGTATAACGACGATATGTCTTACCCTCACAGAGCGTGTCATTGCAACGTAAACTTACCATGTTCTTCCCTGTCATGTTGTTAATAAGGAAATATAATAGAGTGTATTCGTGAAGGTCACTGGCATGACAAGCCATCCTGGACATATAGCTTGGTAGACAGAGGTCCTTCAGCGCAGGTAGCGAGCCCCGTTGAAAGCCATTGCCTACTATGGCATGCATCCGGCATAGCTATCCGGTTTTCTCCTAGGCCAGAATGGTCCCGTGGCCTCGGGATACCGTCCGAAGAAACAATCGCCCTTGTCGACAAGTTGTCCATGACCGTGCTAAGTTACCGTTATTTCAAGGCACATCTTTATGGTATTGTTGCGACATTCATTTAATCGATTCGTCTTTTTTTAGCACGGTTCTATATAATATGGTAATTGCAAGAACGATGAAGTTATACGGCAAGCTTCTATAGTTCGTGTATGAGACGTATGTCACCATTTATTGGAATATCATTCGTAGCGTAACATTTCATCTAGCCTAACACATGTCTAGCATTGATAATATTGGAGAAGAGGGTCAAGGGAAGAAGGGTCAGCCACTCACCTTAGTATTTACTTGAGGCGAGAAACTGGTTGGCCGCTAGACGTTGCCTACGCGGTCACCTGTAATCGCACAGCAACTGATTAGAATACTGTGTTATTCAAGGAAATTCGATACGAATGTGAAGTTCGAAACACAAGCCATGAAAACCATCGAAAACATTCACGAAAATGCATTCAAAAACTAAAGCCAAAGAAGCAATTACGGCATGAAAAGCAGAGCAACGGAGGTCTCCGACTCAGTCACAGAGTCTATCCTCGAGGCACAACCGCTGAATATGAGACTTGGTTCCAAAAAGCCACTCCATAACGGGAATGGATCTTAATTCAACCGTTCCGTTCGACCGATTCGATCGATCCTGACCTATCGGTCCCGACCGAATCGATAGCGACAGTGTTCCTTTCTCGCGTACCCCGTGGACGAGAAATGGGGCACGATGTAGGGACGGGCACTACACCATAACCAACTAAGAAAAAGTTTCGTCCTCGAAACTTAAGAACATAACCTACCTCTATGAAAATAATAAGAAGAAAACTTTTCCTTCATCTCTGACTCGAGTTCCCATGTCGACTCTTCCGCCGAATGGTTCCTCCAGAGTACGCGAACGAGAGGGATTCCAATTTGAAGCAGTTATCCATATGCTCTAGTATTTGCACTGGCTCTTCCGTATGATAAGTCCGCCTTCAGATTCAGCTGACCAAAATCTACCACACTGTTCGGATCATTCACGTACTTCCGCAACTGAGATACGTGAAAGACATCGTGTACATCCGAAAGCGCCGGTGGCAAAGGATTTTGTAAGCTACTGGGGCGACTCGTTTCAATATTTTGAAAGGACCTACAAATCTTGGATTCAGTTTTTCCTTCCATCGAATCTGGTAACTTCTCGTATGGGCGTCACCTTCAGGAACACGTGGTCGCCTCTAGGAACTCAAGTGGTCTTCGATGGGTGTCGGCGCAGCTCTTTTGTCGACTCTGTGCAATCTTAGTCTTTTCGAATTAGCTTAACCTTTTCCACATTTGTTCCACCAGCTCCGGGCCGAGTATCTGCCGTTCCCTGACTTCATCCCAGCAAATGGACGTTCTGCACTTCCGGTCATACAAAGCTTCATATGATGCCATTTGGATGCTGGACTGGTAGATATTATTATATGTAAATTCTGCCAACGGTAGATGGACGTCCTAGCTTGACTTTAAGTGATCGCACAAAGTCATAACATATCTTCGAGAATCTGGTTCACCGCTCTGTTTGGCCGTCGGTCTGAGGATGATAAGCTGAGCTGAACTGCAATTTGGTCCCCATAGCTGACTGAAGACTACACCAGAAGCGTGACATGAACCGTCCATCCGATCCGAGATAATAGATACTGGTACCCCGTGGTCTGAGCAAGGCGGTCGACGCTCCAAGTAACTTTAATGGCTATGAAGTGCACTGACTTGGTTAGTCGATCGACGATGACCCAACGACATCGTTCCCCCGTGGTGTCCTCGGCAGGCCAACAATAAAGTCCATAGTGACATGATCCCATTTCCACTCTGGAATAGCAAGGTTCTGCATCTTCCCGCCCGATTTCTGATGCTCAGTTTTCATCTGCTGACAGGCCATGCACTGTGACACGAAGAGTGCCATCTTTCATTCCGTGCCACCAGAAGGTCGTGCAGAGGTCCTTATACATCTTGGTACTGCCTGGATGCAAGGTATATTTCGTATAATGTGCCTCCGTCAATATCTCCTTTCATAATTCTGAATCATCCAGAACACATAGTCGGCCATTCAATCTCAGCACCGGTCTTATCTTCCGCAAAGTTGGTCGCACTACCTGTTGAAATTCGCTCGCACATTTTCTTCAGGTACATATCATCCTTCTGAGCGGTCTTCGCGATCCATGTCACGGCGACGTAACACCGCAAGGAAGCGAAAGGCTTTATGCTGGGTAGTTTGGCACTACAAAGAGGCTGGGCCTCATGCTATAGTGGTATGACACCACGGGACGCATAGCTGTAACGCCCCAGTCCCAAAATACTTAGGAGTAGGTGCATAGACATGCCAGCTGCATACATACGAAGAATACTCCAATATATAGAAACCTCGTATGTATCCATCAGCTGTAAAATATAATAAACCAAGAAAACTAAATCTCAGCCACCAAATAAGAGAATAATAATATAAATCAACTATAAAATTTGTCATTTATACATGTAGTTGGGCGGAGACAAATTTGCTACCAACTAATTGAAATGAAATAAGATATACAAGAATGATCGATAAAATGGCAAGACGAACCAAGAGCAATCATCTTCGAAGGAATGGAGAAAGTGGCCATGGCTAGAACACCTGCGAAAAGTTATAAAGCACACACTGAGATAACCAGGTCCTCAGAGGGACGTAACAAGATACATAAAGGACATACCACATAACTAAATATATAAATAATCAATCACAAGAAAAGTAAAATAGTCCTAATTGTAACAAGATCCAATATCTCATCATCAAAACAGTGGACTACCCCTACAACCAAATAAGGAAGGGGTAGTACACTATACCGCGATGCGACATTGTCCCAAGTTACTAATGGAACAGGGGTGATATGACATTGACGAGGGTTACCTGATCATTCTAATGTGTTTATGCAGTTAAGAACAAACCTTCAACGCATGGGCACTCTGGCTGCAGAAAATCAGGTATGTTCCCACAGGGTACCAGGGACCTCAAAGCATAACATTCATCGAATGTCAGAGGCCAGCAGAAATCAGGTATCAGGATCCAGGACCGTATCTCTAGCAGAGATAACCGACAATAATAGAAAAGTGCATACGTGGCCCATACGTTAAGGAACTGTTCTTCCCATCCAATGCCTAGTAGAGTCACATTGTAAGGACCCTAATTTTTGGGAATTATTTTATTATTATTTTATAGTATTTCTAATTATTATGTTAATGTATATTTAAATATGATTATATATGTAATTTTTTGTGTCTTTAATTCGTGGAGCTCAAGACATGCCCATCTCTTCAAACGTCCTTCATGAGTTTTGTAGTAGACAGGATGACCTTCAACTTGATATATTATGTCCCATCCAAACTTGTCCCCTAGCATTCTTTTGACTTCGTACAACTTTGGGTCAATTTAGACAATTAGATTATTTACCATAATTCAGACCTAACTTTCCATGTGAGTTCGGAACTCGATATAGATCAAAACCATTTGACCCAATATATAGTTTTGACCCATTTTGAGCCTCCGACGCACATGCTAAGGGTGTGCCACTCAATCGAGTTTCTATGTGCTATTTAATTGGAATGTCTCAAGAGACTCATTAGTTGACTTTTCGAGTTCGACTTGACTAGAAAATATTTGGACCCTAACCTAGCCAACCCCACTTATAGAGCCATGATAGGTTGCCATGGCTTAGTATAATTATTTTGATATTTATTTGGGATGTTATACATCCAAATAGATTTATATACAATTTTGTATATATATGATTATATTTATAGTAGCCTAATATTTATATAGATATGGCCTTAGTCATGGTTAAGTTCTAAGATGCATATCGGCTAGAAATTTTGGCACGGATAGTATAGTGGTGTTCTTTGACTAGTGTATTAGCCATGGTAAGGAAGGCTTAGCCACATTGGTGTTCTAACTAGAAAAATCAGTCAAAGTTATGATTTAATCCCTATAGGACGATTTAATTATTTATTAATTAGGTTATTGACTTTTTAAGAGACTCGATTGTGCTAAAATAATCGAACTGGACCCGAACCCAATAACGAGTCAACTAAGCTCAACCCAAGTGAACCTAAAGAATCCTTATAGTTTAAAGCAACTTATTTTAATTTAAATAATAGAATAATATCACATAAAATCTGAATATAATTAGATAGTTCGAAAATGCAATCTTTCCAAATAAGGAAACCATATATACAATCTTTATGTATACTAATTAAACTATAAAAATAAATTCTAATTTAAATATTTAGATTCGAACCCAGATGTTGTATTTTCGTTAAATCCTAGACAATAAATCAAATTTATATACGAAATCTCAACCAATCAATCAAAAAGATTGAATAATACAATAATTCTTAATTAGGAAACCCTCCATGCAAATCTTCTTTGTATTTTAATTAAATCTAAATTTAATATTTAAAACTTATATCTTATCTAATAGCAGCACATAGATTCTAAATTAAGCTCCTTCAATAATGACCATTGATTATAATATTTAAACAAATTATATTCCAAATTTAGCCTTATTGGTAATCCTACTACTATCTAGATTATCTTATTCTAACATGTCCAATCTAATCGTACTTAAATTAAATAATACGTATCTATCTAATTATACATATAAATATATGAGTATCTCATAATTCTTATATTAAAAATCATGCACACTTCTCTTTTTCGTCCAAAAATATTCTCCAAATTGCTAGAAAAGTCAGCCACGTTTTTACCGACAAAGCAACTTAGAAGGGCCATATCTCCTAGTTCGGGACTGAAACGCGTCCCAGTTTTTTTGTTGGAAGTGTATCGAAGTAAGCTTTTCAAAAACATATTTTAACAAACAAAATTCATTCTGTAGATTTCTGTAAAACTATTTGAGTATTAGATTCCGAAAAACAAACATGTTTCGATATTTTTGCGATTTCTGGAGATTTCGGGCACGAAAATGCGATCCGTTTAGTTTTTTGGAGATGATAGGAAGATCTATACCATATCCTAATTAAATAAATCTAATAGGTACAATATTAATTTATTTGGATAATAGACTATTTTCAGCATCTGGAGACGTTTGTTTAGACCTTAGTTCCTCGGCAGCCGTTGTTCCACCTACTTTCCTGTCTGATCTTATCACCACAGTGCTCACGACCCAGACAAGTGCACCTTCTAAAATTTATAGTACTTACATGCTTTTCTATTTCATTCCTTCTTGCTTGGTTACATATTCCTCTTGTTTCATGTTATGGTTACTTTCTACTTTTACGTGCACGTAGATTTTCACTTTTCTTTCTATACTACTTGTTCTATCTTTCCTATCTTGTTCATGTCTAGTGATAGCATTGATATGCTGTGCCATATTTTCCCTGACCTGTTTGACCTGTACTTGACTTGGACATGACTAGATAGGCTTGACTTCCTAGTACCTTAGGAGAGAATGTTTTATTAGCCGTGGCTGTCCTCTATTGTTAGTGCCTCCCCGGACTACGATAGAGAACTGTTATAGGACTGCTAGTGCCTCCCGGGCTACGGTTTTAGCACGATTAATATTATATTCTCATTACATGTCACCATCTGTAGAGTTTCCTTACGTGTCATCCTTTCCTCTACTTGTTATTCCTATTTTTCTTGCATGTTATTTACTGTACAGTAGGCATATATATTATGTGTCTTGCTAGTCCTCTAAGGACCTGGTGATCTCTCCAGGTTATAGCCAAGCTGGTAGAATCGATGGATGGTTATGCTTTGCGTCTGCATGATTCAGGTATCGTTGGTGCATGATTTATTTTATTATTCTCTCGTGCTGCATATTCTTATCTTGATATATTCTGCTTATTAGCCTAGTTTAATAGACTCATATTTTTTTGAGTCTATTCGGACATGTATGCTAGTGGGACTGCAGACCACGAACCATTGTTCATTCTTGATATTTTATTATTTATTGTGGATTGAGATTAGTTTTGCTTGCCATTATTAGACCTAATGCCATAGTCCATACAGCTTATACGTATTCGAGCTGGGCTGGAGTCCTCTTGTTGCGTAGTTGGCATGTATTCGTATCCTAGTCCTATGCGTATTTTGGGACTGGGTGTTACATATTTTTGTGGTGGCCCATGCAGGTCGAGTTAGCCTTTGTTACATTACTGTACTGAGCGGGCCTGCGAACATGACTAAACCCTTAGAATATCAATCCATGACTGCCTTGACAATTCTTTTAAAATTTCTACCGCCTTGAACTTCGCATTACTCTCGATTACTACTCCTTGCTTTCTCGTATCATTGCTTCTCGTCCTTCCTATTTCGGAGTGATGAATAATCGTGCTATATAGGATTTATCAAAAATTCTTAAGTTATAGTGTAAGTTAGTTTCTTATTGCATTATGATTGCTTGATAGATAAGTAGGATTAGAGATGCCATATGCCATAGGGCATCATGTGTTTGATGAGGTAGTTTGACCAAAGTGAGTAGACGTCCTCATTATAGGCATACATATATGATCATACTTGGTTACGCCTTATGGTGGCCACTTGATCAAGAATAGAGTGGTAGTTTTAGTGTAGAGATCGACCCTCTAAGAGAAAAAACTAGACATAGCCTAACCCAACCCATTTACTATTATATCCTGTCAAATGTAAAATTAGGATTTGACAGATTGTTAGGTATCACTTAACTTGGTTAGGTGTAGAGAACTTATATAATTGTCAAGATAAAATGGTTAGGAGGACAAGCCTTCAACATGATCGTTGCAAGACCGCTATTACCAAAAAGAGCGACTAGAGATAACCATTATAGCTTTACGAATGTTGCAAAACCAAATTGATTAGGATTGATTATTACTGGAGTTATTAGGAGACACCGTAGTGACCTAGCGCATTCCTTGAACTATTCTAGTTACACTAGCGCGGTTCTTTGTTAGTCAGTCTTATTTTAATTTGAGGACGAAATTTTTAAGGTGGGTAGAATGTAAGGACCCTGATTTTTGGGAATTATTTTATTTATTATTTTATAGTATTTCTAATTATTATGTTATATTGTATATTTAAATATGATTATATATGTACTTTTTGTGTCTTTGATTATTGGAGCTCGAGACATGCCCATCTCTTGAAACGTCCTTCATGAGTTTTGTAGTAGACAGGATGACCTTCAACTTGATATATTATGTCCGTCCAAACTTGTCTCCTAGCATTCTTTTGACTTCGTACAACTTTGGGTCAATTTAGGCAATTAGATTATTTACCATAATTCTAGACCTAACTTCCATGTGAGTTCGGAACTCGATATAGATCAAAACCATTTGACCCAATATATGGTTTTGATTTTGAGCCTACGACGAGTTTCTATGTGCTATTTAATTGCGAATGGCACAAGAGACTCATTAGTTGACTTTTGAGTTCGACTTGACTAGAAAATATATTTGGACCCTAACCTAGCCAACCCCACTTATAGAGCCATGATAGGTTGCCATGGCTTAGTATAATTATTTTAATATTTATTTTGGGATGTTATACATCCAAATAGATTTATATACAATTTTTATATATATGATTATATTTATAGTAGCCTAATATTTTATATAGATTGGCCTTAGTCATGGTTAAGTTCTAAGATGCATATCAGCTAGAAATTTTGGCACGGATAGTGTAGCGGTGTTCTTTGACTAGTGTATTAGTCATGGTAAGGAAGGCTTAGCCACATCGGTGTTCTAACTAGGAAAACCAGTCTAAGTTACGATTTAACCCCTATAGCACGATTTAATTATTTATTAATTAGGTTATTGACTTTTTAATAGACTCGATTGTGCTAAAATAATCGAACTGACCGAACCCAATCACGAGTCGACTAAGCTCAACCCAAGTGAACCTAAAGAATCCTTATAGTTTAAAGCAACTTATTTTAATTTAAACAATAGAATAATATCACATAAGATCTGAATATATAATTAGATAGTTCGAAAATGCAATCTTTCCAAATAAGGAAACCATATATACAATCTTCTATGTATACTAATTAAATCTATAAAAAGGGATATGGAGGCGTTCAGGTTGTGAGTATACCTGCGAAGATGGCATGCAAAACAGTACACCGAGGCAACCAAAATTGCTTTACGAAAGTGCCCGACTGTGCCGTTGTTCTCCACGCGAGGTGGCGCCTCAGAGGCGGTGCTCGGCCTGGCCGACCCTGCCACAGGCCGCGGCGCGTGCGTGCTGGGAGGGAGTCGCCATCGTCCAAGCTGGGGTCGGGTTAGGGTTAGGTTGGAGAGAGCTCATCTCCCTCTCTCGTTCTCTGATATATAGGAGCGGTTTGTCTAAGTGGTCGGGTGCTCGCGGCTTGGGTGGAGTATGCCCACAGTTACTGTTCAATGAACAGTAACCCGTGGCCCATTTTCTTTTTCTTTTTTCTTTCTTATCTATTTGTACCTAAAAGAACAATTAAAATTTAAGGAAAATTTTATAAAAAAATTTCTAGAATATTTTCTACAATGTAGTTCCATATGTTTTGCACATACTCATTTTATTATATATTTTAAAGGATCATAATATGTATACCTTTTTCCTTTTTCTTTTATTCATCTATTTATTTGCTCAATCAATTAACTATTTTGAATAGGAAAAATTTTCTAAAGGCATGAAATATATATGTATATATATAATATATATATATATATATATATAATATATATATATAGATATATATATATATATAATTATATATATATATATATATACAATTTCCTAAACTAATAATTAACATATTCTAGCCACAAATAAAATCCTCTATATACTTACTTTATCACTTATAAAATAAAATGATAAAACAAGCTCTATACTTAACTATTAATTTTTAAAAATCTTATTAACTCATATATCCATTTCTTATATGAAAATACTTTATTTATTTAGATACATATACTATATATTAACCCATATAAATAATTTATCGAAAAGTAAAATAAAAATCAAATGACATCCAGAGGTCAAGTATATATAACTAAATTATATATTTATACAAACAAATTTTTCCAATAACTATAAAATTTTATATCTAATGAATACTAGGATTAACTTTAAATAGTAAGGTAAACAGACTATTTAGTAGAAATTTTAGGGGGTTTACAATAGCCTCGGCTTTGGGCCATATCACAGCAGTATAGTACAACAAGGAAGCAAAAGGCTTCATGCCAAAGACTCTTTAAAAGAACTCACCTAGAGTGTATGGATAGAGATTTAGGCCGTCTCTTGACGAAAATTGTAGACACCCAAGATACATACAACGAAACCAGGTTTGCACAAGACCTTTAATGTGTAGTCAGAAGCACAGTTGATGTCATTATGTGAGTGGAAATAATTATGGTTATGGTGCAGAATTCAAGGCAGAGTATATTCTTGTATCAGACTGTTATTTAACCCATGTGGCAATATTCAAGTCATAGCGACCTCTATCCTAATACATGATGGGCAGTCACTATAGGGAACGCTCAGCCCATGTATAGAGATATGTGGGGATTGTTGGTCTTTTACCTTAGAGACTAGAAAGATAGTCTCATATTGCCTAGGTCAAATGGATTTATCTCTGTATAAAGCTTTGCTTGTGTTGAGAGATGCATATGAGGAGTGGAGAGGCACATGGGTGCCATGATGGGGTATTTTTCTAGTGGAAAGAAGGCTAACTTTACAAAGAAAGCATTTATATTTTTTTGTCATACTCATGGGATTATTTCCTTTGGAGCTAAGACCCGAAGGGGCTTAGCGACTCGGACTCGACTCGGGCGTAAAGTGGCGCTTTGTTAACACATGGCGAGGCACACGGGTGCTACCGCGCGGGTGTAGGCACGCGTATAGGAGCGAAAGTAGGCACGAATGTTGGCACGGGAGCTGGCGATGGGTGTAGGCGCGTGCTGTCGTGGGTGCAGGCGCACGGGCATAAGCGCGGGTTAGGTGCGGCTCTTCATGTCCGCGAGCGCTTGCGTGCCTGTGTTGCTGTTGGCATTGATTGAAAGATTCTGGCGGTTATGGAAAATTGAGTCAAATTATAGATCCAATTTTGTGGGATTTGAATTTGATTCAGTTAAATCTTTTCTTAATTCGTTCCTATCTTTTCGCAGTCAGTGTACGGCCAGGATTAAAGTTAGGGTTTCAGCACAACTCTATAAATACCCT
>JANAVB010023800.1:22639627-22739627 GCA_029216955.1 Iris pallida | reverse complement strand
TCCAGAGAACTCCTTCATCTTCACAGAAAGTCTTCCTTCTCCAAACCTTCCCAAACCCCTTTAATCTTCTTCCATACTTCTTCGAATCCGAAACCGGTTCTGTCCCGATGATCCGCGCGTCGATCTGACACCCCAATCCGGGTATTTTCGTGCCCCGACCGCGTCTCCGACTGACGACCGCCCGCACGACCGTCCCGTCAGCCTACCAGCAGCCCACAGGCCGTGCGCGCTAGGAGCCGCCCCGGCCGTCCACGGCCTTTCCGCGCGTGTCCAGCGGCTTCCGCCGCTCGACAGTGTTGTGCACCACAGTCCCGCGTACGCCCGTGCGGCCAACACCTTCCTGCAGGTCCGCCCGTAGGCCTTTCTCCGATCGGCCAACTGCTTTCCCCGCTGCGCGACCAGGGTTCCCGCGCGCGTGTCAAGCACGTTCCCGTGTGCGCGCGTCCCGTGTGTCGTCTCGTCCCGCGTACGTGCGTGCACGTTCCGCATTTCGAGTCCTGAGGCCTCCCCTCGGTACTCTGTCATCAACCATTTGATAGGCCTCAACCCTCTCTATTATTTTACAGAATATAAAACCATTCCTATTCCGACTGGAATTGACAGAATAAAGCTCTGTCAATTCCGGGATAGATAGTGGTAGTTTCCTAGTTGAGACCATAGTTTTTGTAGTAAATTCTTGTAATTTATTAATATTACGGATAGATTGTCTATTAATAATGATTATGACATAATTTTTATAGAGTGCTATATTAAATTTGTAAGTTATTAGGTTAATGGTTGCTAAACGTTTAAATACGAATATCGTAGGAAAACGTTATTCTTAATATACGATTAGTAAAGTATTAAAATTAGTTTCAAAAAATAGTTTTATATCACAACCTATTCTTAATATAGGAAATAGTAATTTTAGGCTAAACTCTTTTATTTACTATTTTGGGGTAAAATATTAGCTATTTTCCAAAAATAGTTTTATTTACCAAAAATGATTTTTTTTAGATAATAAACAATAGATATTCACCGTGAAAATCTTTAAGTTATTTAATCAAATGATTTTCTCACTAATTATTAATATAAAATATTTTCGTAATAAAATCGTCAAATTCTTTTAGTAAGCCTTACCTTATTAAAAATAAAAGTTTAGACGATATTTTAATAAAAAGTTTTAAATACGTTTCTAAAAAGCTTAAGTTTTATTAAATAAATAATTTTCGTAATTTTACTAGTAAAATGGTTTTCTTATTAATTAAAAATATCTTTTAAAATATTGGTTAGTTTATGTAAACAAAAATACTATTTAATTTCAAAGTACCCCCAAATATTTTTATAAGAAATTCTAATTATAATATTAGTACGAAAAATCGTTTATTATCTATCATTAATTTAAGCATAATATTTTCGTATTACTGACCAAATAACCGCTTTATTAGAAAAATCATGTTTTATCTATTATTATATGCGATTTTAAGTATTAAATAATTAAAGACTTATTTCTCTGAAAATATTTTCTTATAACAAAATGATTATTTATTATAATTATTAGCGGTTAGTTAATCCCTTGAAATGATTTCTAAAACAGAATATCAATTAATGTAGGTCTCGAGTCCCGGACTTAGCCTGAGTACCTTCTTGTCGTCACCTACAGTATCGAGAACATTAAGGCAAGTTCATACTTACCCAAACTTGTATTTTAGTTAATAATTAATTTTATTGCATAGTAGAACTACTGAATCGACACCCAACTCATGGGATCCCTCTCG
Organism: Iris pallida; assembly: GCA_029216955.1. Classification (NCBI taxonomy): domain Eukaryota; kingdom Viridiplantae; phylum Streptophyta; class Magnoliopsida; order Asparagales; family Iridaceae; genus Iris; species Iris pallida. The sequence goes on along the minus strand of JANAVB010023800.1, from coordinate 22,737,870 downwards.
GATCATACTGACTACTTGACTGAATGATTGACTCAGGGTTGGGGAGTAGCATTAACACCTGTGGTCAAAGTCCCCTTAATGAATTAATGTGGATAGCATAAGCCCAATCCATTTGGACCGAAGCTGGACCGTGCTCACTAGAACACTTACTGCCTCCATCCCTAGTCGGCCACAGGATGTTACGCGCTCATACATTATTGCTAGCTAGATTGCATCATTTTGTTTTCCTAAATTTTATTGCATAACTGCTTATTTATTTATTATTTAGAAAATATATTTCTATTATAAACCTGCGTCTTGTCTCATTTTTAATTATTAAATAAGATGCTGGAATGGATTTGTATGTTCTTGTTTTCCTCCGACTGGAGACCAATATTTCAGGTTATTGCGACGAGAAGGAGATGACCTATAGTTCTTACTACGGGCCCGACTTGGGTTCCGAGGAGTTAGCTGAACCAGGACAGAGCAACGAAGAGTCCTAGTTGTACCGTTATATTTAGTTTCTTTCCTTTTTTAAAAATTGTAATAAATGAACAAGTTGAAACAACTGGATGTTGGTTCTGTTTATGTTGTTTTAATTATACTCTAGTTTCATTCCAAATGTTTATTAAAGATTTCATCCCATTTTTAGAATATTGTTTCCTGCGTTGCTACTGATTGACACAGCTTACTGTCGTCGTCTCACAACGGTGCCGACTGGGCATGATCCGACTGGATCTAGTATCTTGGGATCGGGTCATAAAATGTTTTCAGTGGTGGCCCATATAGGTCATAGTTCTGTAAATTGGTCTAGTCAACTTAGTCTAGACCAGCATGCAGTCCTGTAATCTGACTTTAGTCTAAGTATGACTTTAGAAAAACAGACTCTAGAAACAACTAGAACACCTAGACTATATTCACCCTGTCACAACATAGGGCCGATATTATTATTTTTGCTTTCTTATAGTTTTATAGGTTACCTTGCTTATGATTGTACCTAAACCTTTTAGAAGATGGCAAAGGGGAAGACGACCCGTTCTGGGCCTGCTATCGAAGAGGTTTCATCATCTGAGAATACTCCAACTCAGGCCAAATCCGACCCCTCTCCATTGCAGCTCACTGATCGCCCCCATGCTGCGTGGACTCCCCGTGCGGCCTACACTACCGCAGTACATGCAACAACACCAATTCCTCCGAGGACCACTACCTCCACCAGCAGATATGATTCCTCCAGCTGTCCCACCAGTACAAGTGGACCCCGTCGAGCTCGTAGGCATGCTATGAAGAGTTCTTGAGGTCTAGAGGGCTCAAGCTGAAGCTAATCGCGAGCAGACTGTGGATTACGAAAGAGGGCATAGAGAATGCCCACAATATGGTTATGGCAGCGCTGGACTCAGCACAGTTAGAACAGAGGCCTGCCAAGGTAAGATAAGAATAATTTGTCAAGTTTTATGTTTCATTAGAGAAATATAAGTCTGATAGGCAGCCTATTATCCAGGAAAAGGTTGGGAACATCGAGAGCTTCATGAAGCTGGATCCGTGCCCTTTCAAAGGAAAAGAGGGCCTTATCTATGCAGATGAATGACTGGACGATATAGAGCGACTCCTCAGCGTCGTTTGACTCCCAGCCGTTCTTATGGTTGAGGCTGTAGCTCTACATCTCAGGGATCTGGCCAGTATATGGTAATGAAATGAGCCCAGATTCCAGACTGGAGGAACCTTCTGGCGTTCCTTCAAGAAGCAGTTTAAAAGAAAGTTCTTTCCGGAAGCCACCCTAGAAGATATGGGGAGGCAGTTCCATGAATCTGAAGCAAGGGGACCACCTCCATCCTCGCCGCCCAAGCTCCGCCTTCCTCTCTACGCGACCACGTCCTTGCCTCCGCGAGGCCGCCGCCGCGCCAGCGCCTCCGCGCGCCCTCCCATCTCCTGACTGCCCTCTCTTTTCTCTCAACTCTCTCTCTCTCCCTCAAAAATTAGGATTAGACTAGTTTCTTTAGCTGGCAGCCTCTGGATGTTCTCTTTTTTTTCCTTTTTTTGTGTATTTTGTTTGTTACTGGTTTCCTTCTTTTTGCTTTTTTTTTCTATGGTCATTTACTATTATTATTATTATTATTATTATTATAAAAATAATAATAATTATTATTATACTTTTTGGTTTTACTATTACTTACTGTTATTATTAGTTATCATTATTATTATTATTATTATATTATAATTATTATAATTATAATTATAATTATTATTATTATTATTATTATTATTATTATTATTATTATTATTATTGTTATTGTTATTTTTATTACTATTATTACTAGCAGTAGATACTAGTATACATATATTGGTACATATATAATGTATATATGATTCTTTTATAATCCTATCTTTTATTTATTATAAAGATAATTGTATATATGTAAGTATTTATGTAGGTACATCAGTAAAAATGATTTTTTGTAAATATATACATTACGTTTTACGGTTATGTTGTGATCACTATTATTACTATTAATATTTCTTTACTTTTATTATTTCTATTATTATTATTATTGCTATTATTTTTACTAATAAGATATAGTATTTTATCTAGAAATCCTATTTCGGGCAAACTGAAGTTTTTGCCCAAAAATAATTTTATTATTTTCAAACATTTATCTAAAAACTATTTTTAAGCTAATAAGAAATATTTTCAAGCATTATAAATTTCTTTTATATATTATTTATCGAATTTTCCTTGATTATCCTTTCGTCTACAATTAGCCCTATTATTCCTACTCCTTCGCCCATTTCGTACTACCTTATGTCCACCCTAACTAATTTGACCCTTCTGGCCCCAATGGAACTGTCCGTACCATCAACAGAGGTTCCCTTGTGTAGTTGTTACACCAAAGTCGCAGTTCATGCCACCGTGATTATCGCAGTACACCAGGCGTCCTATCAGGCAAGACACCTTGCCATTTGCTGTTTAATTATTTTAGCTCATATTTCATGCATGTTCATTATTTTCTTTATGCAAAATAAACTGTGATACATGGCATAACCTGTTAGAATTTACTGTTCAGTTTCTTGCTATGTATTATTTTTCTTACACATTAAACTTAGAATTAAGGGACCACCTTTGTGTGTTGCATTCATGGCCTTGACACATTATAGCACGAGGTTGTGTATCGCTTGTAGAACACGGAAGTTCATGATTGGCTGGCCACTAGTACGTACAAGACGTGCGATAGAAATAACCGCTAACAGAGGTTGCATGCTAGTTTGACTTAGCGGCTATAGAGTTAGCGTTGGGCGGAAATAACATGGTTGGAAGTTGACTACCACCCTATCTATCATAGACTCGCTCGCTACTGAGGAACGATAGGTAGACTATATGCTATAGACTCGGTCAATACTGAAAAATAGTATATGGTGTTATGACTCGCTACTGAGGTACTGCATTGGTATTTTCTTTACTTGACCGGGTAGTCATGCGACCATGAACTGTTCTTAAAACTGCATCCACTTAGACTGGTTAGGCTACCTTTATACGTTAGGTACGAGTACTTTTGGATTGGGTACTTGTATCTGACCGTGGCTTGGAACAATAACTTGTCGCGGATTAGTTCGTCACATCTTGTCCTTGTTTGGTTGTAGGTGTGACTTACTACTTCGATGAGAAGGTATTGAACCTTGTTGGGGTCCGGATACCATATTGGATTCATAGCATAGGAAGATACGTCTCCGTGAATTAGTTTACCATCTCTTGTCCTTGTTTGGTTGGGGGGATGGTACGCTCGTTCAGTAGGTGCGTATTGGACCATGTTATAATTCGATTGACTTATTTATTTGAGCAATATTTATTCAGTTTATATGGCATGATATTATGTGTCTTATTACGTCCCTCTGAGGACCTGGTTATCTCTCCAGGTGTGTGCTATTGTCTTTCGCAGGTGTTCTAGCTCTAGCCGTTATCATCGCTATTTCTTCGAGGATGATTGCATTTGGATCGTCTTCGCTTCGCTCGCCAAAATCTTTTTTTTTATGTATTTCTTTTCATAGTTGGTAGTGTATTTGTCTCCTGCCATCTACATGTACCAAATGACAATTTCATAGTTGATTATATGAGATCTTCTATTCATTTATTTTGTGTGGATGAGATTAGTTATGGTTCTACTGCATTTTACAGCTTATGTATTCAGTACGAGGATTCTATATATTGGAGTATACTTCGTATGAATACAGCTGGCATGTCTACGATCCTAGTCCTACGTATTTTGGGACTGGGGCGTTACATGTTTTTGTGGTGGCCCATACAGGTCTAGATAAATTGTTTGGTTACCTTACCGTACCAAGCAAGCCTGCGAATAGGATTAGAAGTCTAGGATCTGATCCACATACTTGACCACTTTCTTCAATCTGCCGTTTAACTTATCGATTGCATCTTAGTTGATTTCTTCTATCATTATCCTTATCTTCCCTTCATGCTTGCTAGAGATTGACCCTATTAGTTAGCTGTCCTAAACACCATTAGTTTAATTCTTTTAAGTTGGGTAGAATGCCTTGTGACCTAGCAATCCCTTGGTACTTGTAAAAATTTAGAGGGCCCTAACCCATTGAGTCAACCAAGCCTTGGTCAATAAAATCGTAGAATGATAGTATAGGAATAAACAAGACTTAGATTCCTATGACTCTTAGACTATTCATATTTGTTCCTTATTTCAAATCTTAACCTCGTACCTATATTTTACCACCTTGACTAATGTTGCTACTATAATTTAGTTTTGCAAACTCATCCATTTTATCGAGTTTGTTCATGACTTATGCTATTGAGCGCGCTCACTGACATATTGTCTAATCAGAACCGGTGCATGATGGTCTGATCAACCGAGTGCACTTTGGTTCGCTTTTGTCTATTATTCTACGTGGATGGGACATAGCTAAACTTGTCCTCTAGAGTCCCATCCGCGACTGCCTCGGCAACTCCTTTGAAATTTTTCGATCGTCTTTGAATCACGTATTTGTATTCGATAACGCCTCCTTCGAACTCTATATTGCGTTCGCCTTCACCTATTTTAGGAGGACGAAGGTATTATACTATAACTTCCTCTAGCCTTCCTATCGGCTATGACCATTCTCACTCGATGTTGCTATATCTTCATCCTAAACTACTCGACCCTATCAAGACCCTCAAATCGCTTAATTAAAGCGAATCTATCTCGTTCTCTTAATCGTGACCCTCATTCATTTCCGTGACCATACCATATTGTTTTTCTACGATCTAGATCGCGATTTCTTACGAAATGATTTTGTGAAAACATTGTCATCGTTGGATTCCCATTGATACCCCCTTGTGTCCTCTCACCCCCTACTAATTCTTAATTTCGAGGACGAAATTCTTTTAAGTTGGGTAGGATGTAAAACCCCTAAATTTCTACTATATTTTTTTATTTAAAAATATGTACTGATATAAAATTTTGTATTGTACGTCACGTAGTCGTATTGTACGTCGTGTGCGAAGGTTCGTCTTTCGTAATTGCTCGACGAATGTGAATATGTGCGAGCGTACATATTTTTGAAAAACATTATTTTTATTATTTTATAGTTTCAAAAAAATATAGACAATAATTATTTCTAGCTATTATTTTCAAGTTTACGATTTTATTTATGAAAGCCTTTTTCGTTTATAGCAGTTATTAATAATAAATAATATTCCTAGTCATACATATATTTCCTAAATATTTTGCTAGTTTAATTTAAATAAAAATGTAATTTTCGAGATTTATTAATATTAATATTTTATTATTCAAAAGATATTTAAAAATATTTATTATTTTCGAAATTATTATTATTGGTATTTTGAAAAATATATTTGAAAGTTATTGTGGCCATTTAAATCTTGATTTCATTTTTGGATTTATTTAATATCCATATTTGGAACTTGATTTATCCCATTTGATTTGAAGCCAAAAGAATTTAAATTAGATTTAAATTTGGATTTGATTTGGATTTGGACTATTGATTTAAATTAAATTATATATTGAATTATCTATTTTGGGTCTAAACAAATTCCTAAACTTTATCTAATTGGGATATTCCCACGTTCTATAAATAGGCAGGTACTCCTCCAATTTATTATTATCCACAACAATTTTTTTTCCACAAATCTACGTTCATCGTGTCTGTGCCCTACCCATCCATTATATTCTTTTTTCTACATGTACAATATTTTCCCTATCCGCGTCCGACAACCCCGGACGTCAACTCACTCCGAGTCTCGCAGGACACACCCCCGACTCGATATAATCAATTCCCAAACCCAGTCCGTGTCGGACACCCCGATATAATACTAATCCCTAATCCTAAATTTTCCCGGACCGCGCCTCCACGACTGGCCACCTTGCTGCTGCCCTCTCCCCGTGGACGCCAGTACGTCCCGACCACCACCAGCATTACCTCCACCACGACAACCACCCGCCTCCACCACGAAAACCCAAACCCAACACACGACCACCATCATTAGACCCCCGGATCCACCAAGCCACCGCCACCATCAGTCATCACCACCACCGTCACTGCCATCGGCCAGCGCGATCGACCATCCCCGGTCGTCGCCACCAAATCGATCCAGCCTCCACCGCGGCCACTGGCGCGGCAGCCCACGCCTGCCGCCACCATCCAAAGAAAAAGAAAAAGGAAAATCAAAAACCCTAACCCTAAGAACTCACCTCCGGCGAGCTCCGCCGCACTCTCCCGCTCCCCGCCTAAAGCCGCAACCACAGGGCCGACCGACCTCCGGCAGTCGCCGCCTACGCTGTGAGGACTCACCGCCACAGATCCGTGCGTGAGACACCGCCTCCTCCTCCGTTGACTCGGCCGCCCGCGCCGAAACCCCCGCTCCGCTTCCTCTCCCGTCGCCGACCATAGTCCGCCGTTACGTCCTCGTTCTCTCTCCCTCCACCAACGGCAGTCCCCCACGCTCATCTTCGCACCCTCCGTCGCGTGCGCCGAGGCCGATAACCGCTATCCGCGCCACCCAAGCTTCGTCTTCCTCTCTACGAGACCACCTCCTTGCCTCCGCGAGGCCGCCGCTGCGCCAGTGCCTCCGCACGCCGCCTCCATCTCCCGACTGCCCTCACTTTTCTCTCAACTCTCTCTCTCCCTCAAAAATTAGGATTAGACTGGTTTCTTTAGCTGGCAGCCTCTGGATGTTCGCTTTTTTTTTTCCTTTTTTTTGTGTATTTTGTTTGTTACTGGTTTCCTTCTTTTTGCTTTTTTTTCTATGGTCATTTACTATTATTATTATTATTATACTTTTTGGTTTTACTATTACTTACTGTTATTATTATTATTATTATTATTATTATTATTATTATTATTATTATTATTATTGTTATTTTTATTACTATTATTACTAGCAGTAGATACTAGTATACATATATTGGTACATATATAATGTATATATGATTCTTTTATAATCCTATCCGTTTATTTATTATAAAGATAATTGTATATGTGTAAGTATTTATGTAGGTACATCAGTAAAAATGATTTTTTGTAAATATATACATTACGTTTTACGGTTATGTTGTGATCATTATTATTACTATTAATATTTCTTTACTTTTATTATTTCTATTATTATTATTATTGCTATTATTTTTACTAATAAGATATAGTATTTATCTAGAAATCCTATTTAGGGCAAACTGAAGTTTTTGCCCAAAAATAATTTTATTATTTTCAAACATATATTTAAAAACTATTTTTAAGCTAATAAGAAATATTTTCAAGAATTATAAATTTCTTTTATATATTATTTATCGAATTTTCCTTAATTATCCTTTCGTCTACAATTAGCCCTATTATTCCTACTCCTTCGCCTATTTCGTACTACCTTATGTTCACCCTAACTAATTTGACCCTTCTGGACCCAGTGGAACTGTCCGTAGCCATCAACAGAGGTCCCCTTGTGTAGTTGTTACACCAAAGTCGCAGTTCATGCCACCGTGATTATCACAGCACACCAGGCGTCCTATCAGACAAGACACCTTGCCATTTGCTGTTTAATTATTTTAGCTCATATTTTATGCATGTTCATTATTTTCTTTATGCAAAATAAACTGTGATACATTGCATAACCTGTTAGAATTTACTGTTCAGTTTTTTGCTATGTATTATTTTTCTTACACATTAAACTTAGAATTAAGGGACCACCTTTGTGTGTTGCATTCATGGCCTTGACACGTTATAACACGAAGTTGTGTGTCGCATGTAGAACACGGAAGTGCGTGATTGGCTGGCCACCAGTACGTACAAGTCGTGCGATAGGAATAACCGCTAATAGAGGTTGCATGCTAGTTTGACTTAGCGGTTATAGAGTTAGCATTGGGCGGGAAGAACATGACTGGAAGTTGACTACCACCCTATCTATCGTAGACTCGCTCGCTACTGAGGAACGATAGGTAGACTATATGCTATAGACTCGCTCGATACTGAGAAATAGTATATGGTGTTGTGACTCGCTACTGAGGTACTGCATTGGTATTTTCTTGACTTGACCGGGTAGTCATGCGACTATAAACTGTTCTTAAAACTGTATCCACTTAGACTGGTTAGGCTACCTTTATCCGTTAGGTACGAGTACTTTTGGGTTGGGTACTTGTATCTGACCGTAGCTTGGAACAAAAACTTGTCGCAGATTAGTTCGTCACATATTGTCCTTGTTTGGTTGTAGGTGTGACTTACTACTTCGATGAGAAGGTATTGAACCATATTGGGGTTCGGATACCATATTGGATTCATAGCATGGGAAGATACGTCTCCGTGAATTAGTTTACCATCTCCTGTCCTTGTTTGGTTGGAGGGATGGTACGCTCGTTCAGTAGGTGCGTATTTGACCATGTTATAATTCGATTGACTTATTTATTTGAGCAATATTTATTCAGTTTATATGGCATGATATTATGTGTCTTGTTACGTCCCTATGAGGACCTGGTTATCTCTCCAGGTGTGTGCTATTGTCTTTCGCAGGTGTTCTAGCTCTAGCTGTTATCATCGCTATTTCTTCGAAGATGATTGCATTTGGATCGTCTTCGCTTCGCTCACCAAAATCTTTCTTTTGTTATGTATTTCTTTTCATAGTTGGTAGTAGATTTGTCTCCGCCCATCTACATGTACCAAATGATAATTTCATAGTTGATTATATGAGATCTTCTATTCATTTATTTTGTGTGGACGAGATTAGTTATGGTTCTACTGCATTTTACACCTTATGTATTCATACGAGGATTCCATATATTGGAGTATACGTCGTATGAATACAGCTGGCATGTCTACGACCCTAGTCCTACGTATTTTAGACTCGGGCGTTACAGAAGCCGCCCTAGAAGATATGGGGAGGCAATTCCATGATCTGAAGCAAGGGGACCGTACTATTAAGGAGTACGCAGCTGAGTTCAACCGGCTCGACAGATTTGCACCCCGCCTGGTAGCAGACCCGGTGGAGCATGCCCATAAATTTTGGCACAGATTGTGAGAGGAGATTCGCACTCTGGTTGCCGCCAATGTAGCCAAATCCTATGACAAGTTGCTGAAGGTGGGTCACGATGTAGAGGCCACCTCGTCTGCCTGGCCCAAGAGGGAGCACCCAAGATTCAGCAGCACCATCAGGGCAACTTCAAGAGGCCCAACAACAACCAGCCTTCTCACCATCAGCGGCCAGCAGCACCCTATAAGGCGCCCAAGTACCAGCAACAGATGACAACCAACTGCGACTATTGCAAGAGGCCTAGTCACACCGCAGACATCTACAGAAAGAAGCTGGGACACTACCTTGCTTGTGGGTCTGCCATCCATCAAGTGAAGGACTGTCCAACTTTGTTCATCAGGACTGGAGCTGGACCGCAGAGAGGTCCATTACACACCCAGCTGTAATGCCCCGCTCCGGACGGTGCATTACACTGAGGCGTTGACTCAAAGAGTCGCATTGACCGAATGAAATATATCGATGTGAATCTATACGAGAGTTACATTGTCCCGAACAACGCATCGAACTAAATCGATATGAAGAGTTGCCTTGTCCCAAAGAATGCATCAAGTTGAATTGATGCAAAGTGCCACATTGCCCCGAAGGATAAGTGCGTTGAATCGGCTCGAAGATTCTAAGAAATTGAATCGACCAAGGCGCAAGTCTGAATTGATGCAAGTATTAATTTTAGTTGGTTTCATGTGCAGGCTATACGTTTATGCTAAAATATTAGAGGTCGGCATTCTGCCTTATTCAATAAGGGGTCCGCGAAACCAAATCGCCGCCTTGCGACGGACTGGGACTTGGGCACGATAAGCCAAATCTGACGTATAATTCAATAAAGCACGAAGTGTTCGAATGGCTAAGTCAGAAAAGTTGGCCGTACAACGAAGTTATGAAATCGAGCCACATCGGCTCGGTGAAACGATAAGGCGTATCGACTCAAGGTCGGAGGATTGACTCTTCTTTTTGCTCCTTCATGTTTGAGTCAGAATATATTATTGTATGCTAAGTTAACCTATCGACGCCACGGGCATGGTCCGATCAGAAGATAAATCGTAGTGTGTGTCGAACACTAGTTAGAATAATTGAAATAAAATGTGCATCAAATGCACGAGTCGCTATGGAACAATGAATATCGCAAAGGCGAGCGCCTCGGTGCGCAAGCCGCAAAAATATGGGATAACTGTATTCGGCGAGTGCCTTAGTGCATGAACCATTCCGTGCCATCGTGCAAGAGTTAGAAAGGCTAGCACATTGAAAGACAATAGGCGAGCGCCCTAGCGTGCAAGCTACGAACATTGAACACTAAGGCATAAAACATGGAAATACGGCTTCGATGCGTGCAGCAAGTACACGACGTAAAGAAAAGATAAATGTGTCGAAACGTGCCTACGTGCATGAGATCATAAAAGATGGATTCGTTGCGAAAGAATATATTTATGGCATGAATGAGGCAGAACTGTCGGATATGACATGATGCCTGGAAAGGTGTTCGCGACTTTCGGGTCGTTCGTTTGACGAACATTGAGTTGAGACATGATGCCATTGAACATTGAAACAAAGTATGATATGTAAGAACATAGAAAGTTAATGGAAGAAATCCGAGATGATAAAGTCTGAGTCTCGGACTCAAGACTATGTTTGGTTGTTTGATAAAAGTCTGAGTCACGGGCTCAAGACTATGTTTGGTTGTTTAAAAATAGGGTGTTGCATGGTCGAATGGACTTGAGATATATGTGATAATCTTCCTAACACGGGTGTTCCCTCGAACGGGCTATGCCGGGGTACTGGGACCGTTTGGCCTAGGAGGGAATGTATCTTTGATAGGCGCAAATCCGTAAGACGATTAGCGATCGCTTGACGAGATATGAAAAGCCGCAATGATGGTATACAGCAGTAGATCTCCGTAATTGGGACAGCAAAACCACTACGAGAGGTGTCGGGCTACCCAATTCGAGGAAGAAAAGAAAAGAAAGAAACAAAAGAAAGAAAGAAAAGAAAGAGAGAAAAAAAAAGAAAGAAAAAGAAAGAAAAAGTGAATGCCTTTAGTCCATTTTGGCTTGAATACGCCAACGACCATCATATAGTTAAGGAACAATAGGTTGAATGTGTAGACACGTATGCGTCCCGTACATAGATCCTGCTTAGAGAGCACTTATAATATGACAGGAAAGGGATGGGGCATATTCACCTTGCGTCAGTGCAAGGGTGAGTGCAACTTGGTAAGAAGTTGTGCCACGAAACAAATATGAGATTGCTTGCCTGCTTGCCTATTCAATTTGAATAACATGCTTGCCATAATAACATGCTTTACGCTTTCGAATATGCCATGAAATCGACCCTAAGGAGAACATGGCAAGATCATAAGCTAAGTTGCATGATTGAACATAAATACTAAAATGTCGGTTTAGAAGGAACGTCTTTTCGTCAGTACATACGAGGACGAACGTACTGATCCCCCACCAGCTTTTATGTAGGGTACAGGGAATGGATTGCTCGCGGCAGAGCTTTGCTTGAACGCGTTAAGGGTTAGAATACATAAGCGTATTGAAGCGTGCGATCGCATTGACGCTCGGACTTGCAACAGGATTAATGTGGCCGAGATATAGAAGGCATGATGTATGAAACGGTAAAATCCTTTGTAGGCAAGAGAGAACCTGAGTGTTGTAGCCAACCTAGAAAATTTAGTTGGACTATTGAAAGCCTTTGTAATCTCAGTTCGAATATCAATAAAGAGAATTGTTTCGTATACTCTGTTTTTCTTTCGTTGCTAATATCAATTCAAAGATAACATTTAAGAACTTGTTATCTTACCTTACACGAGCGCAACTCCAGGCTCGTACGGCATCAAGTCCCCTACGAGGACGATGATTCGGGTGATTCCGAGCCCGGCCCAAGAGGAAGCACCCAGGATCCAGCAGCAACCATCAGGACAAATTCAAGAGGCCTAACAACAATAAGCCTTCTTACCATCAGCAGCGAGCAGCACCCCATAAGGCGCCCAAGTACCAGCAACAGATGAAAACCAACTGCGACTATTAGAAGAGGCCTAGTCTCACCGCAGCATCTACAGAAAGAAGCTGGGATACTACCTTGCTTGTGGGTCTGCCACCCACCAAGTGAAGGACTGTCCAACTTCATTCATCGGGACTGGAGCTAGACCGCAGAGAGGTCCATTACCCACCCAGCAATAGTGCTACAACTAGCAGAGGACCGGGTAAGCTTTTGCCTTGGCCGTTAAGGAGCCAGAGACTGAAGGAGATGTCATCGCAGGTGCCATTCTATTACATTCGCACCCGGCTTTAGCTTTATTTGACTCTGGAGCTTCGTATAATTTTTTATCATTGAACTTCATTGTTGCATATCACATAGATGTAGGATGTAGTAAGATGATCTGTAGAGTAATGACCGGAGGGGGACCTATCCCTATCACAGAGACTTGCACATGCCCTATCACTATCTCAGGTCATACCTTCCTAGCACCCCCTCTAGTTATGCCTCTCCCTAACTACGATGTAGTCTTGGGAATGAATTGGTTGACCAGACAGCACGCCCTAATAGACTGTCATCGATGTTGTGCTATCTTTAGTCCACCTGGAGTACCTAAGTTTGAGGTGGCTCGAGCACCAGAGAGCATGGGGTGTGTCTCCTACACCTTTATCACAGAAGATTTTGGACCCCCTCATCCCCTTATACCAGAATTCTTAGATGTTTTCCCCGATAATCTTCCAGGATTACCCCCTGATCGTGGCGTAGAGTTCAATATCGATCTAGTACCTGGATCTTCCTTCATTTTATAGTGATGCTACAGAGTTAACCGCAAGGAGGCTAAGGAGATAAAGGATCAGATTGATGAGCTCAAGGCCCAAGGATTCATCAGGAGTGGAGCTTCACCATGGGGTCACCAGTTTTGTTCGTGCCCAAGAAGGAGAAAACCGTACGGATGTGCATAGACTACCGGGCATTGAACAAAATCACCATCAAGAACAAGTATCCTCTGTCCAGGATCGACGACCTCTTCGATCAGCTGAGCGGTGCAAAGGTTTTCTCAAATATTGATCTCATGTCTGGATATCACTAGGTCAAAGTACATGAGGAGGATATTCCAAAGACGACATTCAACACCAAATATGGACAATATGAGTTCTTGGTCATGCCCTTTGGACCTACAAATGCCCCAATAGTATTCATGAATCTCATGAACAAGGTCTTTTATGAGTATCTGGACCAGTTTGTCGTTGTCTTTGTTGATGACATTACTCAAAGACCCAAGAAGAACACGAGAAGCACTTGCAGATAGTTTTAGAGACATTGAAGGAGAAGCTATATGGTAAGTTGTCCAAGTGCGAGTTCTTCTTAGACAAAGTGGATTTTCTTGGCCATGTTGTCATAGGAGAAGGCATATCGGTGGATCCCAAGAAGATATCAGCAGTGGAGTCATGGTCACCCCCAGTTCAGTTATAGAGATCAGAAGCTTCTTGGGCTTAGCAGGGTATTACAGGAAGTTCGTGAAGGACTTTGCGAGGATTGATAAGCCCATAACGAAGCTAACCAGGAATAACGAATAGTTCGTTTGGACCGAAGCATGTCAGTCATCGTTTGAGGAACTGAAGAGAAGATTGACATCAGTACCAATTCTATCACTACCGTCAGATTCAGGTGGATTCTCTATCTACCACAATGCTTTCGACAAAGGATTGGGATGTGTGCTACAGTAGCATGGGAAGGTAATTTCTTATGCTTCTCGTCAGTTATGGAACCATGAGAAGAACTATCCGACGCATGACCTGGAGCTAGTAGCGGTTATCTTCGCCCTGAAGCTCTGGAAGCATTACTTATACGGCGAGAGGGTAGACATATATACAGACCATAGAAGTCTCAAGTATGTCTTTACTCAGAAGGAGCTCAACATGCGCTAGAGGCGGTGGTTGGGGCTTATGAAGGACTTTGATGTCAACCTGCAGTACCATCCGGGTAAGGCTAATGTGTTGTTAATGCGCTTAACAGGTACCCCATGGCTATGTTTCTAACGAAGGACCGACATCTGCTAGAAAACATGGAGAAGCTTGGGTTGGAGATTGTGCTACCAGAAGCAGTAATGTTAAAGCTTGGGAACGAAGCAATTGTACCAGGAGTAGATTCGCCCATGATGCAACTACAAGTGCAGTCCAGCCTAATCAGCAGAGTCAAAGAGACTGAATTCCAGGATGAGACACTGTGTAAACTGAGAGACCGAGTGTTAGTCGAAACTCTTGAGGGTTTCTCCATAGCTGGAGATGGAGCTTTGAGGCATCGTACGAGGCTTTGCATGCCGACTGACGAACTGAGGAACGAGCTAATGAAGGAGGCACATCAGTCGCATTATTCTATTCACCCAAGAGCAAATAAGATGTACAACAACATGAGGGCACATGTATGACGGCTTGGAATAAAGAGAGACATGGTAGAATTCATCTCCAAGTGCTTGATCTGCCAGCAGGTGAAGGCAGATCGTTAGAGGCCAGCAGGTTTGTTGCAATCGCTTCTCATTCTGGAGTGAAAATGGGATTATACTACCATGGATTTTGTAACATGATTACTTAGATCCCAAGGAGAAAAGGATGCCATCTTGGTAATTGTGGACATACTGACCAAGTTTGCCCATTTTATTTCTTTAAAGGTTGCTTTATCCACCAAAAAGTTTGCAGCTCTCTATATGCGAAACATATACCGGCTTCATGGAGTTCCAGTTAGCATTGTATCAGACAGGAATACCTATTTCACTTCACATTACTAGAAGGGCATGTAGAAAAGCTTGGGTAAACCGCTAAAGTTCAGTACTGCATACCACCCACAGACTGACGGACAGTCTGAAAGGACAATTCAGACGCTGGAGGATATGCTGAAATCATGTGTCTTACAGTTTGGAGGATCCTGGGAAGATCATTTACACCTGGTTGAGTTTTTCTATAACAATAGCTACCAGGCCAGCATTCGAATAACACTGTTTGAGGCATTATATGGACATCGTTGTCGTACTACACTAGCATAGGATGACGTAGGAGATCGAATTATGCTGGAGCCAGAGATGGTTACAGATGCTGCAGAGAAGATGAAGTTGATCATAGAGACACTAAGGATTGCACAGGACCGCTAGAAGCATTGGGCGGACAGTAAGCACCGAACTTTGGAGTTTGAGGCAGGAGATCAGGTATTTGTCCGGATTTCTTCTACTAGAGGTACTATCAGATTCGAACATGCTAGGAAGCTTAGTGTCACGACCCGTACCCACTGTGAGGGTACGAGAACGTAACAACGCCCAGCCTACGCCGCAGTGTCGGCGATAGAACGCTGTCCTAGGTCAACATACATCTAACAAAATATCTCTAAACAGTTTATATTCCTCGAATGGGGGTGACATAGCAGTAAAACTCAATCACAACTAAGGAAGAGACAGCACGATATAAAATAGAACTCGAGGAAATAAATAGATGAAAAGTAGTCTAAGATAATCCCAGCAAATATCCAGAAGTACAAGGTCTCAGATACAGAATAAAAGAATATATACAACTCTGAACTCCAAATATAGTCTAGCTAAAACATGTCTCATGACTACATAAAAGAAGATAAGCCTAACTAATCTAGACTAGGCAATCGGGGTGATATCCTCAGCTAGAGCTGGGTCCTCCTGAGGGTCCAGCTCATAGGTGTCATCTAAGGCTGCCCCGTAGTAAGTATCCAGACCAGCCTCATCCTCGTCCTCTGTAATATTTTCAACAGGTCCAGTCAGGACAGGAGCGAGCACAATACATCTCATGCAGTTCATATCATGTCAGGAAATATAAAGCAGGCAATAGAGTAAGATACATGAAACGCTGTAAAAAGATGTACATAAAAATAGGAGAGATATTTGATAACTGGAAATATATACATGATAAGTAAGAACTGTAAGTGACTAGTGATTTAGAGTACGAGATGGCATGTAATTGGCTTAGGTTGTACATGATAAAACATGAAAGTAACAGAGTGTACATGATGGGTAAATCACATGACCATTTATACTCACCCCTACCCACAATCAATACACAAGGATCTATTCAAGTTACGTTACGGACATGATATTTTGGTTACACAGGGAAACATATGAGGAAACATGAACGTACATGAGAGCACATAAAAGTACATGAGCGTACATGAAAGAACATAAGAGAACATGAGTGTACATGAGTAACGCAAGAGCAAGGAATACATGATATACATGAAACACATGTCATAAAGTATCCGATGTACCCGCTAAGGGGGATAACATTCCAAGAAGAGATCCATATAGTACCAATCCGTGATGATAACGTGACAGCATCAAGTAAAAGTAATCTAGAGCGAGAATATAAATCGTGACAAGTATGAAACGATCAGAGAATGTACTCGCCTGGTATCTGAGTGTCCGATATGAAAGCACTGTCCGAGGAGTGGTGTCTGGCTCCTAATCAGAACAGCACAAGTCACAACAAGTCCAAAATGGTATAATGAAGTCCTACTATGCATTCTACATGATTCTAGGTCAATCTAGGCTAAAGTCAACTTTTGGTCAACTCTGGTCAATCCTAGAAGTTAAACTAGGTCATCCAAGTCTAAACTAGGTCAACTAGTCTACACTAGACTATATTAGCCTAATACTAGGTCACTCAAACAACACTAGCTAGTACACCCACTACTAGGCTATTCTAGACTAACTACAAGTTATGTGTCATCCAACACCATATGTAAAATACCCTAGCTAGGTGCCCATATACCTATACATAGGTATAGGCACAACACATATCATGGCTATATATATATATAGGCTATATATATATACATATATTATCTTTTGTAAACAAACCTATATATCAACCTATATCACCCTAGGCTAAAGTATAACCCACAAAACCTTAAGCTAAAACATAGAATATGTATTCATACATATATTCATATAGATAATATATACATACATTATATTCATATAGAATATATATACATACATTATATACGTATAGATAATATACACATACATTGTGTACAAAGAGAGAGGGAAGCATGTGAGTGTGTGTGTGAGAACAAGCATGTAATGTGTGTGTGAATGTGAGTGAAAACATGTATGTGTGATACATGGATGTATGTGAGTGTGGAAAATAAAGGAAAACAGGGAACAACTTCAGCTAGTTAACAGTCTTGTGTAAATGTATTTGTGTGTGTGTGTATGACATTGTGTAGGTGTCAATGTTAACTCTATGTGTGTGTGTAGAGGAAGAGGGACATGAATGAGTGTGTTTCTAAATGTCAGGAGAGACAAAGTGTGTGGATAAACATTTGTGTGTGTGAGTACAAGTGTATGTATGTGTGTGTGTGTGTTCACATGAGGGTGTGTCAAGTGAGGATTAATGTGAGAGTGTAGTGACAGGATGTGAGGAGCCTGTGACAGTGAGCTAACAATATATGGGGCAATAGAAAAAACAGGGAAGGAATTCAGTACAGGCCTGTAAACCTGTGAAACAGTGTCATGTGTCAAACGAGAAATCTGTGAATGCTTCCCAGGTTACAGAAATCAGTAAATTACAGTAAAAAAATAGGAAGGGAAACATTCATTTAAATCTCAGTTCAGTTGATATATGTGACCTCTCTAGTTAAGGAAGGATTCAATCCTTCAAATTTAGCTTATTAACAAGATGGAAGGGAACCCAGGAACTCTCACATTCCAGTTTTAATCCTAATACTTGCATTCCCAGTTTTGAACCAAAACAACATCAAATTCAGTTAACACTTAAAAAGCTTGATCAATCCTATAACCAAATGAATCTCAACAAGTACAACAGGTATGTATTCATCCTCTTAACCCAAACTAAATTATCATTTAATATCAGAAAAGGATTCAACAGCTGACAGTTCACAATATCAAAACAAAAACCCAATTGTCCTGAAGAACAGTAAACATTAGACTTCCTATTTAGAAACCATAATTGAATTCGAACCCATATAAAACCAAGATAATCATGGCAGAGGGGTGGTACATATGCACACGTGTCAAGGGTGTGTGCTCGTGTCCACATGGCTGGAAACGAGGTGTCCAACTAAAAAAAAATTGAGTATCAGGAAAACAGTACATAGTATCAGTCAATACACCAACTCAGGGTTCGAATCCCATTCCAGACCATAAACCCAAATCCAACTTGTAAAAATTAACTAACATGAGTTATTAAACATGTCCTGGAATCAAAATGTCAATTTAATCATAATTTTAATAATCAAAAGTGAAATAAATCACAGGATTAACAGAACTGTACACAGTGTAAAACAGTGTCTCGTGCACGCGTGCACGCGTGTCGTGCACCCGACACGACACGAACTGGGACACGTGGTTGTGCCCACACCTAGGTTAGGTCTAGGTGCACGTGTCCACATGCCTGTATCGAGTCTATAGTGTCGTGTGTCCGAATTATGAAGCCGTGTCAGTGGCTAAAAGTCACAGTACACAGAACAGTGTAAGGACAGTGCACGATCGATTTCTCCTTAACCAGTGCACGAGATTCGATGGAATTTTAGGGGCATGATGTCAGTACATGCCCCCTCGACCCCACGAAATTTTGTGTCGAAACATGGCGTGTCGTGTCCTGCACAGCCCCCGAACAGCAGGGCACGCGCACAGCCCCGGACGCGCACGCGCCCGCGTGTGCACGTGTCGAATCCGACACGATGCGACACAGGGACACCCTCAGTCAACCAGAATCCCATGAACAATATCAAAACCTAATTTCCTATTTAAAAACTTTCCAAAAACCAGATCAAAATCCCCTCTTGGGTATTTCGACAAACACCTAGGCCACATCCTTGATACGTGTCCAAATGGACACGAAACTCATAAAACCTGATACGACACCAATGCATACACTTAGGGGACCCCTAGGGCTTCCTAATGATGAAGACAAAATGAAATTTCATGGAGAAATGAGAAAGTTACCTATTGTTGAACTTTCAAGAAAAATCCCTATTCAATGGCTCTTCTCTTGATGTCCCAATCCACTCAAATCATATCAAACTGAAATGGAACATTAATGATAGCAAGAATAGGGGTATTAGAACCTATTGGAAGAGAATAGAATGAAAAAGGAAGAGGAATGGAGTTTAAGAATTAAATAATGTAGGAACAAACCTTTCCTTCTAAACTTGAGCTTTCCTAAGAAAGAGGCAACCCTAAACTAAGAGAGTATTTATAGGGTGGTGTTCCCAAGGAGGATATGGTGGCTGGCCACTTATTCTAGGGCTTAGGGTTTTGG
The DNA here is from genome assembly GCA_029216955.1 of Iris pallida. NCBI lineage: Eukaryota > Viridiplantae > Streptophyta > Magnoliopsida > Asparagales > Iridaceae > Iris > Iris pallida. The sequence goes on along the minus strand of JANAVB010023800.1, from coordinate 22,718,094 downwards.
AATTTTGTCTTGGGCTTTGGGCCAAACTACAAGGCTTTAAGTTAAATGATTAACTAAAGGCTGTAAATCATAAGCCATGACTTACGACTTTCTAAATCCTAATGCTAACTAGAGTCTAATGACCAACCCAAGGATTAGCTTAGGTTAGACTAGAGTCATATAACCTAACCAAGTCCATACTGACTAGGGTTAGCTTCTAGGTTGGTCTACAAGGGTCAAAACTAGTCAAAGTCAACCTAGTCCAAACAATTCCAAAATAAATCCTAAAAATTCCCATAAATTCAAATAAGTTATAATAAATTCAAATAACCCTAAAAATGTCAAAAACACCCTATTCACATGGCTAGGCTCTAGGGTAGGCAATCTCTACTATTCACTAGTAAATCACCAAAAATCACAAGTCATGAATTTAAATAGTTTAAAAATAATTAAAAATCACTAAAAATCATAATATAAAATAAATATCATTATATAATAACTATAATTACAAAATTTCAAAATTATCCTCTTGTGGAAAACTGGGTGTTACACTTAGTCCCCTTTATATTAGTCCATTTGAGGTACTAAGCAGAGTTAGAGAGGTAGCTTGGCTCTTCAATCGAGTCTCGAGGGCATGCACAACGTCTTCCATGTATCGCAGCTGAGGCGTTACGTATCGGACCCGAGCCACGTTGTAGATTATTCAGAGCTAGAAGTCAGACCAAGTCTCACCGTGCCAGTGCAACCAGTAGAAATTGTAGATCACATGGAGAAAAAATTAAGGCGTACAATGATTCCACTAATCAAGGTAGCTTAGCATCACCATACACCAAGCTAGGTAACTGGGAGCGAGAGGATGAGACGAGAGAGAAGTATTGTGAGCACCCTAAATTTTGGGTTAATTTTTTTTATTTTATTTTAATTTTCTGATTGGGGGTAATTTTGAAATTTCGTGTTTATAATTATTTTAATAATGATATTTAATTCATAATATGATTTTTGGTGATTTTAAATTATTTTAACATTATTTAAATCAATGACTTGTGGTTTTGACGTTTTGCTAGTGAAACCCTAGAGACTGTTTGACCTAGAGCCTAACCATGTGATTATAATATTTTAATATCATTTTTGGCCTAAGAATATTTTTTCATTTGACCTCTTTGAATTATTTTGATATTATTTTATTATTTATGATATTGTTTTGGGGTTATTTGAGTCGGGTTCGAATTTCAACTCAATCCGACTTGAAACGGGGACCCGGGGGTAGTTTGACTCTAGTGGGACCCACACACTAGTTAGGCATGGCCCACATGATATTAATTTTAGTCCACATGATAGAAATATTTTATTTAGAGGTTAGACTAATTATTATGGATAAGGTTAGTGTGATTAGAGACTTTAGAATGACTAATTTAGCCCCAACCAATTAGCCCTTTCCTAATACACATAGAATAGGTTAGTAGGGGCTTTTGGACTTTTTCTAATAGGACAAAACCACCTTTATGGCCAGCCACAATAAGGATAGGGTTGAGCCTCCCATTTGTCATTATCCATCTATTTTTCTCTCTCTTGTTCTTCTCCAAATTCCTAGAGAGCAATCCCTAGCAATTTCTCCACCAAATCCTTCCATTTCACCACCAAATCTTCTTCTTTCCTTCTCCATTCTAGTCAAGGAGGAAGCTACCCAAGTTTGGGAGGATTCGGAGCTCGTTTGTGTCCTTTTGGAATCTCTACGTGTCGGTGTCGCTCCGGGAAGGTTTTTCTTCGATTCGATCTACCGGGAGGTATAAATCCCTTCTCTTTTTCATTTCCTCATGCATATAGGTCTATTTTGAATCCATAGAAATGACCCCCATGGTTGTATCTCTATTTGTGTCTATTTTGTGTCCACTTGGAGTTCATAGGAGTGTCCTTTGTGTTGTGGATGTGTTCATGTTACATATATAGATTTATATATATATATTATAATGAGAGTGTATCTATATTTATATATGTAATAAATGGTTCATGATGATTATATAATCAAGTTTGTGAGTGTGGTTCCTCATATTATTATTGCTATTATTGTTGTGAATAATTAGGATATATATTGTGTATTCTTTTGGCTCAAACTATCTAAATCCGTCATGATTTTTATCCACATTTTTAATTTCAGCCCTAACTTCGAAATGTCATAACTTCTAGCTCAAAACTCAGTTTAATCCCCTATTTTTTTAAAAAAAGCGTATTGAAGTTAGCTTTCCAAAAAAAATGTATTAGTAGGCCTAATTCTTTTTATAACTTTCTAGAGAATTATTTGAGTGTCAGCTGTACGAAAAACAAATGCGTTCTCGGTGTTTTTGCGATTCCGGGAGTTTCCGGAAACGAAAATGCGATCCGTTTAAAGTTTCGAAAAGCTAACACATAGATCTATAACATACTTTAATCATAGAGTTTAATTCATGCTGAGATGGTACAGTATTCATTATTAGTAGGAGTTACTATTCGGCATATGTATTTTGTGCACCCTTGTGTGTAATATAATGTTCTATTTAATTTTAACCCATGTTAATGTATATACATTATGTAAATAAATAGAGAATGCAAGAATGAGTAAATGTTTAAATAAATGATGTATGAGGTATAAGTATCCTATCTAATGTAAGCATGTATAAGTATGGCTTATAATGAATATATAGGTTCCATATTATGTAATGTATGGTGCATATAGTAGTGCAAGAGAATAAATGAATGATGAATGAATGCAAGCATGAATGTAATGTAATAATAGATGTAATGTATGCAATATACAAGTTAATGAGATGAAATGTTCTATGTTAACACAAATCCTATATTACCTCATGTACCCCCTTACACTATGTTGATACTATCACACTTGACACATTGTTCACTTACACTTTGACACTCTTTGATATATATACACTATGTATGCCCATTTAACCCTCACTTGCCCCTTTGCCATGTTTACATACACACACATAGCCTCTTAAATAAGTATTTATGAATATAGTTAACTTAGCTATGTATGTATATTATATATATGTTAGCATATTGTGTTGTAATATATATGTTTATATAACCATTTGAAATGCCATGATTATAAACCTAATATTGAATACTAATATATACATGTTTATATATGTGTAGACACATATAGCTTAAAGTAATAGATTACCTAGTGTATATCCAATGTGAATTCTTGCCTATTTGAGTATTGAATAATTGCATGCTATATAGAGTTGGGTGTATGTTGGCTTGTATAGCCTTGTATTGATGTGTGCTTGCTAGGATAGTCTTGGTTAGGCCTAGTAAGACTTACTGGGTTAGGACATGACCTATTTTGACCTAGTTTGACTAGTGCAGTTGACCAGAGTTGACCAAGGGTTGACTTTGGTCTAGTTTGACCTAGATTCATGTAGAATGCATTGTAGTACTTTATATTACCCTTCTGGACATGTTGTGACTTGTGCTGTTCTAATTAGGAGCCAGACACCTCTCCTCGGACAGTATATTTACTTTGGACATTCAGACATCAGGCGAGTACATTCTCTGACCGTTTCATACTTGTATGGATTTACATTCTTGCTCTAGATTACTGTACTTGATGCTGACACGACTGTTATCACGGATTGGTACTATATGGATCTTCTTTTGAGATGTTATCTCCTTGTATTCACTAAATACATATTATGACGTGTGTTTCACTTCCATATTGTATTTATTGAATACTCATATCCTTGTATACTCATTGTGCATATTGTACTCTCATTATCACATGAGCCCCAGGGATAGACCATTGTACACTATTGTATAACATTGTACATCTATTGTATAACATTGTACACTATTGTATAAGATAACATAACTGGAGTAGATCCTTGTGTATTAATTGGGGAGGGAGAGTAGAATTGGTTATGTACTCAAATCCTATTGTACAATATTATATAACTATTGTATATGTCTATTGTACACCCACGAACAATAGAGTTACCATTGCATTTTTCTAGCCCGTTTACATAACCAGATTGTATTCTAAATTACATGTTCCTTACAGTTCTTACTTATCATATTTAGATATTTCCTGTTATTAAATCTCTACTGTTTTCTATACATTCTTCTTTTAGCGTTTCATGTACTTTACTTTATTGCATGCTTTATATTTCCTAACTCGATATGAACTGCGTGAGATGTTTTGTGCTCGCTCCCATCCTGACTGGACCTGTTGATAAATTTTACAAATAGCCTGGAGGTGCCTGCTAGCCTAGAGGAGACATATTAGAGGTTGTTTAGGTAGTTATTTCATTTTGTCTGGAGTTGTATTTTACTTTGTGGAATACTGTATTGAGTTTTGAGATGTATTTATGGGTTTATGTATCATAGATACTTAGACTTCTATCTCATGTATCTTTTTGGATTTCATGTTTTATCTATCTTTATCATGCTCTACCTTATATGTGATTGAGACTGTATCTGCTATGTCACCCCCATTCGGGGAGTATAAACTGTTTAGTCTTATACTGTTATACGTATTGAGACCTAGGACAGCGTTCTACTGCTGACACTGCGGCGTAGGCTGGGCGTTGTTACGTACTCGTACCCTCACGGTGGGTGCGGGTCGTGACACGTTTTTAGTGGTGGCCCATGCAGGTCGAGACTAAAGTGTAGTGGTATTCGAACTAGAGTACCACTACAGCCTGCAGTAGAATTAGGATATATTTTGAAGGTACTCAATCACAGATAGGAACCCTTGAGAGATTTCCGGGACGAACCTGGAGAATCTTATTTAACTTCGATTTGAAAACTCTCTTTTTCCCTTGATTGATTCATTTTTACTTTTGTTGTTAAATTTGAATTTTATGGATTATTATTGAATTTGAGTTTATATTTATTTTGATGGAAGATTTTCGAATTTTGAATTTTGATGATAGCTGTTGCATTCGAGTTTGTATTTTGAAGGATTTTGTTCATTTCTGAATTTTGATGTTCGTTGATAAATTTGATTTTTTTTTTTGGTATTCATTGTTGATTTAATTTAATTTTTGGCAAGATGAAATTATATGGGCTAGGTCATCTAAGTTATGGAAATCTTGTCTTCTATAGTCACATTAGCCAGCATGGTGAGGACATATAGTCTGATTTAGGATATATTTCTCGGGTGTGAAAATTTAAGGTTTTCGCAGCCAAGCTAGCGGCATCGCAAAAATGTTAAATACCATGATTCTAGAGGTATGTGCATAAGTCAAGGACTCTGTGATTATCGTAGCCTTGCTCACTAGTATGACGAGAATTTAGAGTACCATAATTTTGGATAGACGCATATGATTATCAGATTGTACCTTAAATATTTTCGAACATATTTTTGCTACTTTTGTTTCAGTCATTCAAAAAAAAAGAGAAGGAGTTATTGTTGTTTTGTTTTGTTTTGTTTTGTTTCTCATTGTTTACTTAGGATGTAGCTTTAGTTATTTTTATAAACCTTGTGTAACTTCTTACAAAAATTTATTTCTTCTTAATACAATAAACCAATGATTTTGCTAGGCCTTATTTTGGATTTGGTATTATAATTCTTGTTTCAAAAAAAGTGGGTCCCTCTTTTAAATAGATAAGCAGAACAGATTCTATTATCATTCTTTTCCTGCCAATATTTTTACTACCATCATTCCTTGTCTTATATACCTGTCCTGATTATATCAATTTCCTGTCTCATATATAATTCTGTCAGCTATACCTTGAAAACTCTTGAATCTTTATATCATTTTTATCTAAGAAATATTGAGGAAGTGATATAAATCATCTAGTTTGGAAATGATGTAATTGGTTATCATATGATGATTTTGTAGGAATCAGAGTGTTGGATGTCAAATATAAAAATTTGAAATGGAGATGTGGTAAAGGTTTAAAATAAAATCGAGGGATAAATGTTATCAATTTAGAAACAATCACAGAAAGTGGGTTATGAATAATTCATGGATGTATTTCAAAACTAATGAGGATGTTTAAGGTCAACCTAGTTTTGAGAACTTAAAAATCTTTGTTATTGATTCTTGGGAACTATTACAAGGCTATATAGAAATTTAAAGTTGGAAAGGAGAATTTAATCGAATAAAATGATTATACGAAATTGAACTAGATATTGTAAGATGGTGACTAGAGACAGAGAGAACACAAGGATTTTACGTTATAGAAATTATTTTAGATGATTGGAAGAAAATTGTAGAATTCAAAAAAAAATATTTGAAGGTGAACGTTGAAGAAAATATGAAGGTTGATTTATAAAAAAAGAATAAATTTTGTGTGACATAGTGGTATTGGAGTTTAGTGAATACAAGACTCAATTTAAACAAGTCCAAGGATTCCATAAACTGGATTTAGAGGTTTTGGATCTAATTTAAAACGAGGTGAAAGAATTTGAAATTTTGATTAAATGAATAAGTGTTGACTCCTAAAAAGAGGGGTATATTTCGTGGAAAATATTTTGGAACTTAAAGATTTTGTCAATGGTGATTGTGGTAAAGGTTTAGATGACTAAAGGTTATAAAATTTTGATGATAGTTATATAGAGGTTGATTTTCATATTGGGACTTGTGAGAAAAAAAAGAATATGGTTTAACAAATGATAAACTGATAGTATTAGAGAGGGATGATTTGCTGACTTCGTATGAAATCTTTTCTTGTTTTCTCTAAAAGGAGTTTTTCAATATCATTGAATCCTAGTTTCCTTAATCCGACCAAATCGACTTCGATTATCTTTTTTATCATATTTATATCTTGGGTTGTACTTAATTGAATTAAATTTAATTGTGACCTGAATCTCTATCCTTGTATGCTCGATCTCAGACTTTGTTGAACCTGTCCTCCATATTGCCTAAATCTTGATTTCCCCCAATTTGATCAACTTAGATTGTATCAAGACTAAATATTCTTAATACGTATTGTGATTGGAAATTTTCCATGGAATTGGCTTTCATTCCTTAACTTTGATTTTGATTTTCTTTTTTTTTCTGAACCCTTTAAAGATAATGGGTAGTTACTTTTCTTTATTTTTATGATAAGTATCAGTTTTCATATAGGATGGTAGACTGCCTTACAGTTTTGATGGTTTGTTGTTTTTGTAACTTTTGTTTAGCACCCTAGATTGCTTGTGTGTTTTGATACCCTATGACCGTTTTGGTTTAGCATGACTAGAATACCTAGATGAGACTTTCACTACCACCGTATGCCATGACCCTGTATGTCGTCCTTTTGATGGTATGATTTATTTAAGTTCTGAGATTTGATTGTGGGGGTTTGACCTAGAAGGATTACGAACATTTTAATTTCGAGGACAAAATTTTTATAAGGTGGGTAGGATGTGAGCACCCTAAATTTTGGGTTGATTTTTTTTTATTTTATTTTAATTTTCTGATTGGGGGTAATTTTGAAATTTCGTGTTTATAATTATTTTAATAATGATATTTAATTTATGATATGATTTTTGGTGATTTTAAATCATTTTAACATTATTTAAATCAATGACTTGTGGTTTTGACGTTTTGCTAGTGAAACCCTAGAGACTGTTTGACCTAGAGCCTAACCATGTGATTATGATATTTTAATGTCATTTTTGGCCTAAGGATATTTTTGCATTTGACCTCTTTGAATTATTTTGATATTATTTTATTATTTATGATATTGTTTTGGGGTTATTTGAGTCGGGTTCGAATTTCAACTCAATCCGACTTGAAACGGGGACCCGGGGTTAGTTTGACTCTAGTGGAACCCACACACTAGTTAGGCATAGCCCACATGATATTAATTTTAGTCCACATGATAGAAATATTTTAGTTAGAGGTTAGACTAATTATTATGGATAAGGTTAGTGTGATTAGAGACTTTAGAATGACTAATTTAGTCCCAACCAATTAGCCCTTTCCTAATACTCATAGAATAGGTTAGTAGGGGCTTTTGGACTTTTCCTAATAGGACAAAACCACCTTTATAGCCAGCCACAATAAGGATAGGGTTGAGCCTCCCATTTGTCATTATCCATCTATTTTTCTCTCTCTTGTTCTTTCCTAAATTCCTAGAGAGCAATCCCTAGCAATTTCTCCACCAAATCCTTCCATTTCACCACCAAATCTTCTTCTTTCCTTCTCCATTCTAGTCAAGGAGGAAGCTACCCAAGTTTGGAAGGATTTGGAGATCGTTCGTGTCCTTTTGGAATCTCTACGTGTCGGTGTCGCTCCGGGAAGGTTTTTCTTCGAATCGATCTACCGGAAGGTATAAATCCCTTCTCCTTTTCATTTCCTCATGCATATAGGTCTATTTTGAACCCATAGGAATGACCCCCATGGTTGTATCTCCATTTGTGTCTATTTTGTGTCCATTTGGAGGTCATAGGAGTGTCCTTTGTGTTGTGGATGTGTTCATGTTACATATATAGATTTATATATATATATATATATATATTGTAATGAGAGTGTATCTATATTTATATATGTAATAAATGGTTCATGATGATTATATAATCAAGTTTGTGAGTGTGGTTCCTCATATTATTATTGCTATTATTGTTGTGGATAATTAGGATATATATTGTGTATTCTTTTGGCTCAAACTATCTAAATCCGTCATGATTTTTATCCACGTTTTTAGTTTTAGCCCTAACTTCGAAATGTCATAACTTCTAGCTCAAAGCTCGGTTTAATCTCCTGTTTTTTTTAAAAAGAAGCGTATTGAAGTTAGCTTTCCAAAACATGTATTAATAGGCCTAATTCTTTCTATAACTTTCTGGAGAATTATTTGAGTGTCAGCTGTACGAAAAACAAACGCGTTCTCGGTGTTTTCGCAATTCCGGGAGTTTTCGGAAACGAAAACGCGATCCGTTTAAAGTTTCGGAAAGCTAACACATAGATCTATAACATAATTTAATCATAGAGTTTAATTCATGCTGAGATGGTACAGTATTTATTATTAGTAGGAGTTACTATTCGGCATATGCATTTTGTGCACCCTTGTGTGTAATATAATGTTCTATTTGATTTTAACCCATGTTAATGTATATACATTATGTAACTAAATAGAGAATGCAAGAATGAGTAAATGTTTAAATAAATGATGTATGAGGTGTAAGTATCCTATCTAATGTAAGCATGTATAAGTGTGGCTTGTAATGAATATGTAGGTTCCATAGTATGTAACACTACACCAAAACATACAACTCGTAACACATTTTTTTATAATTAGTAACGGTTATTACTGTTACACTCTTGTAATGGTAATAACCGTTACAATAGTTGAAAAACCGTTACTAAAATTATAACTTTATAGTTATTTTATTTTTGTTATTTTGGTAACAGTAGAAACTGTTACAAAAAAATTATATACTGTCACATGCATTCCACCAAAAGGAAAATTTTCTATTTCTCCCGCATCATTTCTTTTTCTTTCCCTCCACTTTCCCCCTCTCTCTGCCGAGCTTTCTCTCCTCCCTTTCCTCAAATCATCCAAAAACCTAACCCTAACACTAGATTTACTCCACCCAAATCATCTTTCTGAGAGAGAGAGAGAGAGGAGTAGAGGTGGTTGCGCGATGGTAGATGCTCGACGAGTCCTGATGGCTCCGTGATAGTTGCTGCTCGTGGAGTCCCGATGGAGCAGAGAGAGTCGCTGCTCCGGCTAGATTGCCGCCCTCCATCACCGGATCAAGGGCACGAAGCACCGCTGACGGCGGAGGACATGGTGGTCTTCGAAGGTGACAGTTAGGGTTTCGAAGGATGCCACGGAGAGACAAAAGGAGACGAAGGCTAGATACGACAAGGCAAAGTAACCATCTTTCATTCCCATTTTCAAACCTGTGTCAAGCTCCATAGATGGATTAGGGCTAATTTTGTTTTGTTTTTAAATGTGTAGATGCATCTTGAATCCTCAAATGTGTGAAGAAAGTAGATTCACGTCTTGGGAATACTGATGGCTCTAGAATGCTGCTATGTCTTCTGTTTCATGATGGGAAGAAAGTAGATTCACATCTTGTATATACTGATTTCTTTTCTTTTTTCATGTGAATAGGTGGTAGAAGAACTTGTGGTTTTACCTGGTATGGATGCCATTTTGCCAGCCTTAACAAAAGAAAAGTTGGTGGGTTTATGAATTTGCAAAAGAGGAGACAAAGGCCAGGAAATGAAGGTTCATCATCATCATGATAACTATATTTGTTTCTATTCTTTTTGCATTTGTTTATTTAATTGTCAGTATAAGGAAAATTATAATGTTCTCTTATTCTTACTTATGGAGTACTGGATTATGCTTTAAACAGAGTTCTAAATGTCAAACCCAGTAAAAACTTACATATGGCCATGCTGCGATGAGTAATACTTTGCTCAATCGCTCGCCCCTGGTTTGAGTCAGGCTTTGTCAAAAACAAGGATTAAAATGTTAAACATAGCTGGTTAAATGAAATCTTCAGAAACCAAAATATTAAAAACTAGATTTATTAGATTTCAAATGAAATCTTCATGTCTAATTACAATAAATTTGGTTGTAATAAACCATCTTGACTAACAGTCAATTTTAAAGTAGATTAAATGGGTTATGGGCAACTATGTCTGATTGTTGTTTCTACATTTCTATATCAGATTTCAGATTTTAGATACTTAAAGAGTTGACTTAAGTCTAAACTCCGTCATAACAAATGATGCATAATCTCATATAGAAGTATGTATACATGTAAGCCCAGGAGCACATATATTAACCATTAATCAGTTTGAAACTAGTACGTATGGTTAGGAATTATAATTCGTACAAACTACAAACTCTTAAAGTTAAAGGCTGCTTCTTATGGCTGACTTGCCCAGGATCTTCATACATACTGTTCATCTAGTACCTTTACCTTGTTCACACAACAAACAAGTAGGATTAAGGGGGGGCATACATTTACCTAGATACTTTCTTGGGGACGTCCCAGATACGAGATACGACGTCCCAGATATGAACGAGATACTTCCTCTAATTTCTTGAGTAGGAAATTAGCTACAATTATACACATTCATATTACATCACATGCCATTAAGGTCAAGTTGCAAAGGTGGCTAGGCTTGAGCAGTAGCAAGTGCAAAAAATGAAGGAGCCAGCCACATAAGTTTAGTCAGATCAAGTGCGTAAGTGAGGGCATTTAGACGAAGCTATTCTTCCTACATTTTATAACAAAATCGTTATCAAAAGTTTCTGCAGAAAGGCCAACTGCAACAACAACAACAAGAAAGAAAACCCAAGTGAATGGCAAGATGATGGCTGTTTTCTCCTACTGGCATGGAATTATAATAGTCCTAGAATAGTGCCTGTACTGTCCCAGGATCTCTTGAATTAATAATAACCCCCAATTGCATGTTCCCCTGATAATTAAGGTCTGCATCACAGTACAGGCTGAGCATGTAATTAAAACTTTTCATCCAAGGCTCAACTGTAATATGCTCTTGATTTTATACATTCTGGTGAAATTATGGAACATCTGAATTTTCTTCCCAACAACAGAAAGGCTTTTCACAGCATACTCCCTTGTAATGACTTCTTTAAATGTTGTTTTGCAGGTACTTGGTACAATTACTGAAGAGCTCTCCCCAGATAGTGTTTTACTAACTTATATTTCTGCTTTAGGTTTCTTTTCTCTCTCGAGTTACTGCCATAATTTTTTTTCTTCTGAGTTCAAAGAGTTTTGCTCGAGTGCGAGAAGAGTTTTGCTCGAGTGCAAGAAGATGAGGTACTCTTAAATCATTATTATTATTTATTTTATTATCTTTGTTTTGTTTGTGTGATAAATTTTTATTTACCTAAAAAAAAAATCCAATGGAGAAGAGCCATCTGAAGTGGAGATGTTTGTCTTAACAAGGAAAAGGAAGAATGGGACGTTAAAACTTGATGAGGATACTAGAGTAAGTTATATTTGTCCAATATATATATATATATATTTATTTAAGAAACCATATGATTATAACGATAGAAGTTATATTTCATTTTGGAATAGTTCAAGGCTACATGATGATTTTAGGAACTTTATTGCCAATTTATCTTTTTTTCTTTGGACAAAGACACTACAAAAAATGATGGAATTGTAGGAAATGATGGAAATCAGAACAATAGTAAATGATGGAATTTTCGATTTATTAAACGATGGAATTTCCTATACAAATGAAATTCCTATTTGTTAAAAAGATGGAATTTCCTATTTGTTAACATTTGAACTGTAGGAATGAAATTCCAAAATCTGAATATGAATGTATTGGGCTAGATTTGGGCAGAATATATGTATGATAAAATCTTGGCTATGGTAGTCTGGTAGCATGTATGTTAATTTTTGGCTGTGGTAAAATCTAAACTTTGTTTCATGTAATTTGTAATCATTAGTTTTTTTGTATGTGTCTAATTTGTAGGTTGGTAGCATGTATGTTAAACCTTTGGTAGGGCAAAAAAAAAAGTTGGTTGTTGTAGGCTGGCAGTAATTTTTTGTGTATGTCAAAATTTTTGTTTTCTAAGTAGTGGTGAGATTGCCACTTCAAATGTTGTCCAAAATGGATTTGGATCATAACCAAATCCAATGCTAAAATTCTACTTTACCAAACAAACTTATTTTTTGGATTTAGAAATTCTGGAAATTAAGCTGATGTTCACGCAAAGGGCATAACTATATTGATTGGAACTTTGGGTTTGCAGATAACCTTTGCTGCAAACCAAACACAACCTTAAGATTAATATGTTGGAATTGAGTTGAAATATACAATTATGCTTTTATGAATGTGTAGATTGCAAATTTAGAAGTTTGATTGAGTAATAGGCTAAGCCAGATTGAAATTTATTGTCCTTCTCATATGATTAATTACTTGACTCATTTATATGCTTGAATTGCTCAATAACATTGAATACTAAACATCAAGGTAAGCCTTCAAAATTTGTCGGTAGCATTTAACAATAAAGTTATCATTTAGCGTTCTGTCCAATTTTCACTGATACCTGAACTCCTAATATACTGACACAAAATGCTCATGACTGAACACATATTCCCTATGACACACACATGACCCTTACTCTCCAAGACACATGCGTACATATATATGCTATGACTACTCCAGGCTTTGTACAATGCACAAGCCTACACATGTTCTATCCACACATCTGCTACACACACACACACTAGACTGTCAAGTGAACCAAATTGCTGCACTGATTGCAGACATGCAGCTGCTAATCAAAACACTACATAGGGATTTCCCCTAACCTGCAACTATTGCTGCTACTCACCTGCAACCTACACTAGCACTGCTGCTACCATCTCTACCTATTGCCCTGCAGTTTGCAGGAATCAATTACCTGCAGGATCTCTACCCCCTACCCACACAGACACCTAAACCTCTCCCTGTATAACAGTTGCAGGAAAACCTAGGACATGACAGGAGGAAAATTTTCCCTTACCATTTCTCAATTTTGAGCTAAGCCACCACATTTTATTTGAAAACCATAAATCAGTTCAGGGTTTTATAGCTTGTGTGTTTGTTCCTGCATTATTAATATATGTGTGGTCTTATTTTGTCATTTTTAAAAACCAGAGACATAATTTACTTGGTGATTAGCATTTTCAATTAAGGTCAAAAAGTGTACAATGTATTGTTTTTGTCCCATCTCATGCTTTACTGTAACAGGTATTATTTACAAGCTTTTTTTTTTTATTATAACAATGTTTATTATAACAATGTTTTTTTGTCCCATCTCATGCTCAAATTGATGCATGCTCAAATTGCTCAAACGTTCACTCATAGACTGTTGTGTTTAAGTTATTGCTTTTTTCGTCTGATTTAGAATAGTAGAGAAAGCTAATGGATGAAAGTATAATATATTGTGCCAATATTTTTGATACCTTCATGTACAATGATTGATAATTTGTTTCTGAGGTATTTTTGATATGTATCTTGAAACAGGAAAGTGGAATAGGGAGCAGCAAAGGTTGATTTTCTGAAAGGAAGCATAGACAGACTTTCATTATGCTAAGAAAAGCAAACGCAGGAATCCAAAAAATAGAGGGCAGAGTTAATTAAAAGAGTGGTACAAAGCCTATCATGTATTGTTTGATTATAGGATCAATTATACCTACACTGATTGTTGATATCATCTACTGTCACCTGCAAAATAGGGAGTCCTCTACATGCATGTTCATAATATCTACCATGCCTCAGCTCTCATCACAGTCCATAGAAGCATATTAACTCAAGATTTGCTGTCAAAAATGCTTATAGTTATAGAATTCAAAATGAACACACAAACTCCAGTCAGTGCGAACTGCAGATGGTGGTTTGGACTTTATACTCATGTACTGGAGCAAGAGCTGTAAGTCCTGATAGTGTTTTTCCATGCTTCCTACGGTAAAAGCATTAAAACTGTGACTTGTCATGGTTGTCCAAGTAGGAGAGTTCCATAGCTCCCTTGGCCGATATTTCCATTCTGCACTTTGATTCTAAACTTTTGATTCAAGCCATTTGTAAAGTTTCTACTTCTAGATGTTCATCCATATACATCTAACTTCCATGTTGCTTGGGCTAACCAGGTTGTCATTTTGAACATTTAACAATGTTGAAAAGTTCTATGGTTGAAAATTTTCATTATCTGCTTTCTCATGAATGCAAATCTTCAACTACTTCTTCTTTTCAAGATTTCTATACATATCATTGATGCTTACAGGTTGTATCAAACCACATATCTGGGTTATAGATAATTTAAGCGTTACAACATGATGTCTTCCTCTTATGCCCAAAGTGAAAATTCTTGCTCGTGTAGTGGTTTTAGGAATGACTGTTGCAGGTTCATCTTGTGATAAACCTTATTTTCACTCATCTGTATCCAATCTGGATATCCTCTATACATAAATGATTCAGGTATCTTCTCTGGGAGCATGTTGGAAGCCATGAGATGCCTTGCATGATTACATGCAATATCCAGAAAGGTGCGTGGAACATCTCCAATCATTTTCTTGTGGGTTGGATTCACACCTAGGTGAGAAAAGAACTAGAAGGAAGTGAGTGGAATCATAGGGCCACAAGGTACAAAGGGCAACTCAATTTGCTACATTTAATTTCTTAAGTATATATCATCATGCATCTTTAGTATGTTGGCTATCAATCAACAATCAGACAATGAGGATCCACTATAGAGGTTCACATCAACATCCAAAAGTTAGATTGCTAATTCCATATATGTACTGTTTGGAATGTAGTACTTGAAAGTATGCTTACTTGGAGCACTTTGCGTTTATAGTGATGTCATTTACGTTAGAGAGCTTAAAACGAGTTTTATTCCTCTTGTACTCTAATCACAAACTAAAATTAATTGTCATCTTATCCTTGATGAATAAGCCTTTTGTTTATTCTTCTTCTTGTTTCATATTTCAGGATGCATCTTCCTTACTCAGATAATGGGCATAATTTTTCAAGGTAACTCATTCATACAAGTCCTCAGTACTCTATTTTTCCAATGAAAAGATCAATTAGGCTTTATTTCTCTTTTTCTTTACTTTCTAAAGTTCTCCAAGATGAAAAGTGATCACTATAGGCAGAAGAGTTAATAACCTTTACATCACGGTCATCACCTGACAGATTCAATAGTTTGGGCATTGGCAGCAACCCATTGTGTGTTTGTAATGGTGTTGGAGTCGAGCCAGTGACAATCATGTCATTGTCAACCAAGCAGAGCTTGCCTTTGTAGCCCTTATGATAGTTGTAAAATTTATATCGGGAACATCATGAACGTGTCAAATTCCGCTAAACAATTTGTGATAAATCGCACTGTTAACAAATTATGCATTATGATTATTTTTTTATATTCTTTTTGCAAAATAATTGTCTTTATCAAATGTGCTATGGTGATCTAGTAGTATCTCTAATTCAGTTAGTTCTTCCAATGAACAGGTATGGGACTTTATCTCCTTCCTTGATGGTGGTGTATAGGCTTCTTGATGGGATAATGTAATTCTCCAGTATATGTAGACTTGTAGTTATTTTAAAACTTCTTATCTTGTCCAGCGAAGATCATGTAATTATCATATTATAATTCTCCAGTGTTTCCTCTTTTGTTTTGTGTATAATCTTGGATATTTCAAAATATAAACTGATGGGCATATTGTAATCTAAACAATATTGTTTTAGAATATTATGTAATTAATGGGAGTATGAAATTTGTATAAAACTGCTTAGTTATTACAATTTTGTTGTGAATTGTGTATGTAATTGTTATTTTCTTATGGAAGGCTATCATTTACATTCATTAACTTATCTTTCTTTGGAAGCATAATTGAATATAACATACTTATGCATTCTCAAGTACTGCCAATTATGATGGAGGCAAAGTAAATTACTTTTGTTGTGAAGTAGGTTGTATATAGGATTATGGTAAATATAGCCATTTTTTTTCTAAAACGTATGTTGACAAGTCATTCTCAAGCATATAGAATTCCAATTGTAATGGTTATAACTGTGACAATTAGTGGAGAATAGTAACGAAAAAAATAATATAGTCACAGTAAAAAATATGACAAAACAAACTAACTGTAACATTAATAACTGTGACAAATGGAATATTGGTCACGGTTACAACCGTCACATAAATGGACTTCTATCACGGTTATAACCGTTACAAAAACAACTATTTGTCACGTTTATAACCGTGACCAAAACAAATATTTGTAACGGTTATTACCATGACTAAATATTAACCACGCCCCACTAGTAACGGTTATTACCGTGACGAAAAATAATTGTCACGGTAATAACCGTAGGTAATTGCCTATTATGGTGTAGTATAATGTATGGTACATATAGTAGTGCAAGAGAATAAATGAATGATGAATGAATACAAGCATAAATGTAATATAATAATAGATGTAATGTATGCAATATACAAGTTAATGAGATGTAATGTTCTATGTTAACACAAGTCCTATATTACCTCATGTATCCCCTTACACTATGTTGACACTATCACACTTGACACATTATTCACTTACACTTTGACACTCTTTGATATGTATACACTATGTATGCCCATTTAACCCTCACTTGCCCCTTTGCCATGTTCACATACACACACATAGCCTCTTAAATAAGTATTTATGAATATAGTTAACTTAGCTATGTATGTATATTATATATATGTTAGCATATTGTGTTGTAATATATAAGTTTATATAACCATTTGAAATGCCATGATTATAGACCTAATGTTGAATACTAATATATGCATGTTTATATATGTGTAGACATATATAGCTTAAAGTAATAGATTACCTAGTGTATATCCAATGTGAATTCTTGCCTATTTGAGTATTGAATAATTGCATGCTATATAGAGTTGGGTGTATGTTGGCTTGTATAGCCTTGTATTGATGTGTGCTTGCTAGGATAGTCTTGGTTCGGCCTAGTAAGACTTACTGGGTTAGGACATGACCTAGTTTGACCTAGTTTGACTAGTGCAGTTGACCAGAGTTGACCAAGGGTTGACTTTGGCCTAGTTTGACCTAGATTTATGTAGAATGCATTATAGTACTTTATATTAGCCTTCTGGACATGTTGTGACTTGTGCTGTTCTAATTAGGAGCCAGACACCTCTCCTCGGACAGTATATTTTCTTTGGACATTCAGACATCAGGCGAGTACATTCTCTGACCGTTTTATACTTGTATAGATTTACATTCTTGCTCTAGATTATTGTACTTGATGCTGACACGACTGTTATCACGGATTGGTACTATATAGATCTTCTTTTGAGATGTTATCTCCTTGTATTCACTAAATACATATTGTGACGTGCGTTTCACTTCCATATTATATTTATTGAATACCCATATCCTTGTATACTCATTGTGCATATTGTACTCTCATTATCACATGAGCCCCAGGGATAGACCATTGTATACTATTGTATAACATTGTACATCCATTGTATAACATTGTACACTATTGTATAAGATAACGTAACTGGAGTAGATCCTTGTGTATTGATTGGGAAGGGAGAGTAGAATTGGTTATGTACTCAAATCCTATTGTACAATATTGTATAACTATTGTATATGTCTATTGTACACCCACGTACAATGGAGTTACCATTGCATTTTCCTAGCCCGTTTATATAACCAGATTGTACTCTAAATCATATGTTCCTTACAGTTCTTACTTATCATATTTAGATATTTTCTGTTATTAAATCTCTACTGTTTTCTATACATTCTTCTTTCAGCGTTTCATGTACTTTACTCTATTGCATGCTTTATATTTCCAAACTCGATATGAACTACGTGAGATGTTTTGTGCTTGCTCCCATCCTGACTGGACCTGTTGATAAATTTTACAGATAGCCTGGAGGTGCCTGCTAGCCTAGAGGAGACACATTAGAGGTTGTTTATGTAGTTATTTCATTTTGTCTGGAGTTGTATTTTACTTTGTGGAATATTGTATTGAGTTTTGAGATGTATTTATGGGTTTATGTATCATAGACACTTAGACTTCTATTTTCTGTATCTCTTTTGGATTTTATGTTTTATCTATCTTTATCATGCTCTACCTTAGATGTGATTGAGACTGTATCTGCTATGTCACCCCCATTCGGGGAGTATAAACTGTTTAGTCTTATACTGTTATACGCATTGAGACCTAGGATAACGTTCTACCGCTGACACTGCGGCGTAGGCTGGGCGTTGTTACGTACTCGTACCCTTACGGTGGGTGCGGGTCGTGACACGTATCCTCATCTTTTCTAGGTATGTTCTAACCCTCTCTTTCATTACTGGTAAAAATTTCGAGGACGAAATTTTCTAATGAGGGAAGGTTGTAAAACCCATATTTTTTTAGATGTGTCTAATTAATTAATATGTAACATAAGCCCATTAGTTACCCGACCCAAACCCATTAACTTAATCTAACCGTTTTCTTCCACTACCTAGTCTACCCGATCCTCTTTCCTAGACACACGTCCTACGTAAATCTCTCTTTCTCTATTACGTAATTACTCCAGTGAACACCTTCATCTCCCACGAAAGTCGGTCTTTTCCTAAACCCCTTCAATCTCCCTTTATACTTCTCCGATTTTGAAGCTGATTCTGTTCCGACGATCCGCGCGCTGACCTAGTCGATCTGATACCCCAATCGGGGTATTTTCGTGGCCCGACTACGTTTTCGGCCGACGACCGCCGGCACGACCGTCCCTGCCATCGACCAGCAGCCCGTCGGCAGCACGCACCCCCCGCACGCGCGCCAGCGGCCGCCCCGGCTTTCCCACGCGTGTCCAGCGGCTTCCCGCCGTGCGATAGCACTGTGTGCCGTAGCCCCACGCACGCCAGCACATTTTCGTACGGCCAGCGCTTTCCCGCTGGCATGTCGGTCTGCCCGTCGGCTTTCCGTCGACCGACCAGCGCCTTTCCCGCGCGCGACTAGGGTTCCCACATGCGTGTCCAGCACCCCCGTATGTGTCAAGCATGTTCCCGTGCATGCGTGCCCCGTGTGTCGTCCCGTCCCGCGTACGTGCGAACGCATTCCGTATTCCGAGTCCGAGGCCTCCCCTCGGTACTCCGTCGTCAACCATTTGGTAAGCCTGAACACTCTCTGTTAATTTACATAATATAAAACCATTCCTATTCTGACTGGAATTGACAGAATAAAGCTCTGTCAATTCCGGGATAAATAGTAGTAGTTTCCTAATTGAGACCATAGGTTTTGTAGTAAATTCTTATAATTTATTAATATTATGGATAGATTGTGTATTAATAGTGATTATGCCGTAATTTTTATAGAGTGTTATATTAAATTTGTAAGTTATTAGGTTAACGGTTGCTAAACGTTTAATCACGAATATCGTAGGAAAACGTTATTCTTAATATACGATTAGTAAAGTATTAAAATTATTTTCAAAAAAATAGTTTTATATCAAAACCTATTCTTAATATAGGAAATAGTAATTTTAGGCTAAACTCTTTTATACTATTTTGGGGTAAAATATTAGTTATTTTCCAAAAAAAATAATTTACCAAAAAGGATTTTTTTTTTCCGATAATAAACGCTAGATATTCACCATGGAAATATTTAAGTTATTTAATCAAATGATTTTCTCACTAATTATTAATATAAGATATTTTTGTAATAAAATCGGCAAATTCTTTTAGTAAGCCTTACCTTATTAAAAAAACAAAGTTCAGATGATATTTTAATAAAAAGTTTTAAATACGTTTCTAAAAACCTTAAGTTTTATTAAATAAATGATTTTCATAATTTTACTAGTAAAATGGTTTTTTTATTAATTGAAAATATCTATTAAAATATTGGTTAGTTTATGTAAACAAAAATACTGTCTCCAAATATTTTTACAAAAATTCTAATTATAATATTAGTACAAAAAATCGTTTATTATCTACTAATAATTTAAGTATAATATTTCTCGTATTATTTACCAAATAATCACTTTATTAGAAAAATCATTTTTATCTATTATTATATGCATTTTTAGGTATTAAATAATTAAAGACTTATTTCTCTAAAAATATTTTCTTATAACTAAAATGATTGTTTATTATAATTATTAACTGTTAGTTAAACCCTTGAAATGACTTCTAAAATAAAGTATCAATTAATGTAGGTCTCGAGTCCCGGACTTAGCCTGAGTACCTTCTTGTCGTCACTTACAGTATCGAAAACATCAAGACAAGTTCATACTTATCCAAACTTGTGTTTTAGTTAATAATTAATTTTATTGCATAGTAGAACTACTGAATCAACACCTGACTCACGGGATCCCTCTCGGATCATACTGACTGCTTGACTGAATCATTGACTCGGGTTGTGGAGTAGCGTTAACACCTGTGGTCAAAGGCCCGTGGATAGCGGAATCCCAACCCACTTGGGCCAAAACCAGACAGTGTTTACTAGAATTCTTACTGTCTCCATCCCCAGCCGGCCACAAGATGTTACGCGCTCACACACTATTGCTAGCTAGATTGTATCATTTTCTTTTCCAGAGTTTTATTGTATAACTGCTTCTTTATTTATTATTTAGAAAATATATGTCTGTTATAAACTGCTTCTTGTCTCATTTTTAATTATTAAATAAGATGTTGGAATGGATTTGTATGTTCTTTTTTCCCTCAAGAATGGAGACCAATATTTTAGGTTATTGCTACGAGGAGGAGCTTGCCTATAGTTCTTACTACGGACCCGACTTGGGTTCCGAGGAGTTAGCTGAACCAGGACAGAGAAACCAAGAGTCCTAGTTACACCCTTATGTTTAGTTTCTTTCCTTTTCTTAAAATTGTAATAAATGAACAAGTTGAAACAATTGGATATTGGTTCTGTTTATGTTGTTTTAATTAGACTCTAGTTTCATTCCAAATATTTAATAAATATTTTATCCCATTTTTAGAATATTGTTTCCTACGTTGCTACTGGATGACACAGCTTACTGCCGTCGTCTTTCAATGGTGCAGGCTGGGCATGATCCGACTAGACCTAGTATCTTTGGATCGGATCGTGACATATTTTCATTGGTGGCCCATACAGGTCATAGTTCTGTAATTGGTCTAGTCAACTTAGTCTAGACCAGCATGCAGTACTACAATGTAACTTAGGTCTAACTATGACTTTAGGAAAACAGATTCTAGAAACAACTAGAACACCTAGACTATATTCACCCTGTCACAATATAGGGTCGATATTATTTATTTATAAAATTTATTTTTGCTTGCTTATAGTTTCATAGGTTACCTTGCTTATGATTGTACCTAAACCTTTCAGAAGATGGCGAATAGAAAGACGACCCGTTCTGGGCCTGCTATCGAAGGGTTTCATCCTCTGAGAACACTCCAACTCAGGCCCAATTCCACCCCTCTCCGTTGCAGCTTACTAATCGCCCCCATGCTGTACGGACTCCCCGCGCTGCCTACACTATCGCAGTGCATGCAGTAGCACCGATTCCTTCGAGGACCACACCTCTGTAGAAGCATGAAAATTTTAGCAGACTGGACATATGCGCCCAACTCACCAATGAGCCATATGCGCCCAACTCACCAAGAAGCCTTATGCCCCCAAATCACCAATGAGCCTTATGCGCCCAAAGCTTCCAGCAAGGTCATATGCGCCCAAGCTCCAATGAGGTCATATACCCATGCGCCCAAGACAAGCTCCTCCAGAAGGGGGCGCATAGCCCTGTTTCATGCTATGCGCCCAAGCTAGAACAGCCCCTGACTCGGTCAAAGCCACGATCAAAACGTGCACCGAAGCGTACGACCACGTTAGTCTCCATGAGCAGTCGTGCACCAAAGCATGCGGCCACATCAGCACCATGATCAACCCACCACCACGCAGCCTGTATGCTCCTACATCCTATGCGCCCAAAGCAGGACCATACGCCCACATAAAAACCAGTGTATTTTCTCATGTAGAAGCATAATATCATTTCAGCTCAAGAACTACTATAAAAAGGGGTGTCATCCCTCTTCAAAACACGGAACGGAGAGCATTTTTAAGTGCCAAATTGTTGCACTTCTTGCCATTGAGCCGAGAGTTAGCAATTTTCTTAGGTTTTCTCCCACTTTTGTAATTGGAGTGTCAACGGAGTAAAGGAGCAACTACCGCTCGATCTCCATCGTCCCATTCCCCAAAAAAAAATTTTGTACTCGGGGATCCTCAGCACAGGATCTCTCAGGCGTACACGATTTGTGGTACCTTGCACCAATAAAGAAAAGACAGTGTTTCTTCTTTTTTTTGTGTATGTCCACCAAAATGGTGACTCTGCTGGAGATTACCTTTTCCTCTGACGAAAAGGTGGTGACGTAATCCGATATCGACAAAGTGGAGAGCACTCAGAAGATGCTGATCGTGAAGTTCGATCAGTAGGCGTTCGAAGAGATGCTCTCGAGGGACGTCTCTACTCCCTCAAAATCAGCGAAGCCAAACAAGTCTCGCAAGACTTGGCTTCCGAAGGCTCACCGTGCATATCCTGCCAGTGCCATTGCAGATGTGCAACTGGAGGACTTTGTCACATGGGCGCATGGCTCTGCCACAAAAGCTCCCCAAATAATGAAGGCTCATACCGTTCTAGGCACTACTAGCCTAGCAACTTCTCTCTTGTGCAATCAACAACAGAGTGTTCAACGCCCGAGACTTGGCAAAGAAAAATAGTACGATGCTAAGAATCGGAGTGTGCGACACTCTATGCAAATCCAGCGAGGCTTACAAATGAAGGAGGTGAAGCTGGGAGAAAACAGCGCTGCTCTACCAAGTATGCACCCAAAGCTATGCGCCCAAGGGGGTGTGTGGGCACATAACTCTAATCAGAAGGCTTCTATCTACGACAGATTGGGTATCCAAGGTCATGCGCCCAAAGCTATGCACCCAGGCTCAACTGATCCATACTATGCGTCCACATCGAGAAAGCTCAGACATGCTGTCAAGAAGTATGTGCCCAAAGGCAGTCTCCAGGGCCTATGTGCCTACAGCAAAAAGATGTGTATAGCACGAGGCTGTCTTCAAGGACATCACAGAACTTAGGTGTGGGGGTTGCCCCTACACGTGAACTAAGTCTGGATACGCCAACTCTCCTTACAAACCTCCATACAAAGCTCGGTGATGCATGTAACATGGGTTTTAAGGCAAAACTCCCTTCTGCTGACTTACACGACATAATAAATCATAAGCGTAAAACGGGGAGGACATAAAAATTCATGGTGCACATCTGTGCACCAGTATTGTCGTTAACTGTTGCTGCTCCAAAGCAATGAGAGTGCCTCAGAGACAGTCTGTGTTTCGACCGCTGTATTTCTTTGACGATGAAAAGCCGCTGTGTGTTTCATCCAACATGACTTCATGGGGTCCCCTTTATGGAAGCCCCAATCAAAGGCGGTGGACCACAAATCTAACTTTCTCTCTCAGTTCCGTGAGAAAAAAGAGAATAAGTCTACCAACAGATGGCCAGCAGGCTGTCACATTTGAAGGAGTCTATATGAGTTCTCGGTCAAAGGCGAGATTTCGTATAGATGACGAGGACACCCAAGCTGGGGGTAGTATTCCCTCAGAGTCTGAAGTGGATGACCTTCACACTAGGGGTAGCCTTCCAGAGGACGACGATCTCTTCGAGTCTGATGACGACTATCTACCTCTCCGACCTGAAGATGAGGGACTTTTCAACTCAGAGACAGACAGTATCAGCACCAGTTGTACTGTTTCCTCTGTTCATCCTCGCATGTTATCTACATACATGGCAGATGGAGAAAGACCTGAAGAAGCCATTGATCAGACCAGCAAACGGCTAGAGGGTCTTGAAACAGCATTTGCCAATATCACTGATATGCTTACCAGTATCATGGCAGTCCAAGCTGCTGGGGCTGTACCTCCACCTCAACAAAATATCTCGGCTCACGCTAGTCCGGCTCATAGCCATAACCCTCCTTCACTACAAAAAGAGTATCATTCCATTACACCTCCTCTAAATCTTATAAATATTGGGGGTGGTCCTTCACCAACGACGCCTGACAACCGTTCAACAGCCGTTTCCCAACACCTGCTCAATCAATAGGATACAATTGATTCTTTGGTTGTCCATCTCGATACCATCTCACATAAAGACGAGCTTCAGAAGATGGGGATATCTCAACCTTATCCTCCTGAATGGGAGAATGCTACTTGCCCTCCTAACTATAAGCCGTTGACGTTAAATTAATTTGACGGATTGAATTCTCCTCGTGAACACATGACATACTTCAACACGCAGACTCTACACTTATCCAAGGACGATCCGTTCTTATCAAATCTGTTTATTAGCACCTTGCAGGGGGTAGCTTTTGAATGGTTCTGCAGTCTGCCTGACGGTCGTATCAATTCTTTTAAAGACTTGGAGAGGTTGTTCCTCAACAGGTTTTATGAGAGTGCATGCATGTTAACATGTCCACCCTCATCGAGACCAAGCAAAGGAGGACTGAGTCTATCATTGCTTTCATCGAACGCTTCAGGAGGCTAGCATTGAAGATGCCCTTCGGCATACCAGACTCAAAACTTATGGATACTTGTCAACATAACTTCCATTCTACAGCGAAGTTTTGTCTGGGTATACATAAGTATGATACATGACCCGCTTTCATTGGGGCTGCTGATGCTGCTGAAAATGATGTTCCTAATCTGGAACTACTGGGGTTGAAAATACCCAAATCTGAAGACAAGGGCAAGCATCTTCAAACTATCCCCGTCCGTGGAGGTAAAGGGAAAGAAGTCCTGAAGGTCGACACTTCCAAGGGAGCTTCCAATTCTCAGGGCACCTCCGACAAGCCTAAAGAGACCTTCTCCTTTGACGAGGACGATGTCATTACCATTTTTCACACATTGACGAAGGGTAATAAACTGACATTGCCTCTACCACGACGTCCTGTAGAGGCGAACCAACTCAACGATCCCAAGTACTGTCTCTATCATCAGTACGTGCATCATTCCACCAAGGACAAGATTGTCCTGAAGAAGAAGATACAATAAATTATCGACAGGCAAGTGATCAACCTTGAAGCTAAAGACAAGGTCGTATCTTCTAACATGATCTCTCTTTAGTTTGGTAACTTTCCTCCCACAGAAGTCCCAGATAGCGTGATCCCGATCCCTAAGGCAATAACGTAAGTCGTCAACCTACCGCTAGCTCGCAACTCAACCTTGGTGCCACTCACGACTGAATGTGGTGAGATCATGTGGGTCCATCCGGACCTTGTACAAGAAATGACACAGGGGGTGGTATCGTCCAAAGCAAAAAAGGGCAAGAAATACATGTTATGCCATATGGTGTCTTCTTCCATCTACGAAGTTCTATCTCGCCAGACGCGATCAGGAAAGGCTTAACTTCGGACGTACGATCCTACACAAGAAGAAGCAGTACCGTCTCAAGCTCCTGCAGCCCCCACAAGCTCGAAAATTGGCCCGTCTAAGCTTTCAACTATCGACAAAGCCAAGCAGAAGGAGACGCGGTTTGACAAGTCTCTGAAGGCGCCAACTCCTAAAGGCATGGATCGGCCCTACAATTTTGATATACTAGCACAGCTGGCCAATACACCCGCCAGGTTGTCTTTGTTCGATCTATTGTGACCCTTCAAAGAAACGATGTCACTACCACATTTTAGCTTGAGGATATTTTGGTCATTTGGTGAATTTTTGAATTTTAATTTAATTTATTGAATTGGTGATTGCTATCTTTGACTTTGACTTATTGAAACTTTGTAGACTAGTCTAGAAGTTAACCCTAGCAATGGTGACCCTAGTCTAACTTAAGTTAACCCATTTCTAGTCATTAAGAACCAAGTTTGAAATATGAGAATTAAGAATAGGATAATGACTTATGACTTGTGACTTTGATTTTCATGACTTATGTAATTAAGCCCATGGCCCATGACTTGAGCCCAAACCCTAGCTAAGCCCACCCATCGCCGGCCAACATAGGGTTTTCCCCTATTTAATGTCACATTTCCTTGTTCTTGCCTCTTTTGTGCTCAACCAAGTTTTTAGAAGGAAAGGTAAATTCCTACTTTCCAAAATTCCTATTAAATCCATTTTTAATCCTTTTTGACCCAAATTTTTGCATATGATTCTAATCAACCTCTACTTGCTGAGAGTAATTTCAGTTTTAGAGCAATTTGGAGGATTTGGCTAGCAACGGGAACTGTTTGATTTGGGCCTTTTTCTTGATCCTTTCAACCTATAGGTAAACCCCTCTAATTCAATTTTTATTCTGTTTTTATTATATGGTAGCCTAGATCTAGGTGTCCTCTAGCTATAGTGAAAGTTTGGTGTCGTTTGCATTAGGTTTCGTGTCCATATCGAACACGTATCTGCAACGAAGACACCGTGCTTCGGCTCGAGATGTAGCGTCAAGTCTTAACTTATCGGCATATAAGTTGCATCATTTTGATTTGAGGCATCTTGAGTTTAAGTCAGGAAACATCGTAAGGCAAAGTCGGTCGAGTGACACTTAGCCCACAAGTCTTGATTGGGTTAGTTGGTGATTAAAGTAGCAAGGGCCACGAGGCGGCGATATGGTTAAGTCATACTGAGTTGCAAGGCACGGCACAATGGACTTGTAGTACGGTCATAAAGAAATAGGGTACTATCACGTTGTTGCGTCTCTGATTATGTGCCGAAAGACAAATACGACCTGATAGGTTAACATTGCTGTTGCAAGCACGGGATGGTCTAGAGACACAAAATAGGCCAAGGCGTCTGTCCTAAAACTGATCCTAAGGCAAGACTAGAAAGACAATTGAAAAGAAAGGACTATGTTGCACAAAGTAAATTAATGTGTTGGTTTTGTATGGATGAGCGAGGAGCTCATTCCACCAGTATAGTTGAGTATTGACACCCACACAGTTTTTATGTGCAGGCACAAGTAGAAGCTCGTGGTGCAGAGCTCGCTTGGATGCGTCGAGGTACAGAGTCCCTTGGCGATTCGTAGCATGCAACCGCATGGACTCAAGACTTATACGGGAAATAATGTATGGACGTCACCTCTCCGAAGCATCCGCTGGTTCAAGACTTGTATTGATAGATGAGAAAGAGCTGAGTGACTTGTAATATGAGAAGGGTGTGCTTGAGTGACTTGTAATCTTGGTCTTATGCCCCTTTGTAATCCTTGTTTCAATATCAATAAAATGCATCTTTTGAATGACTTATATTTTGGTCTAAATTTCCGCTGGCATTTTCAATGTCTCTGCTTGGGACTTATGTGCGACGACCCCGTCGCAGCCGCTGTAATCGGCCGTTATGGAACCCGCCTTGCACGAGCACAATCTAGGCTCGTGCGGCATCACGCCTTAGAGAGGACGATTGCTCCTACAGGAGTGGAGCATGAGGCAGTTACCACTCCCTCAACCATCGTGTATAGGAAGGCCCTAACTGGTCAAGGTCATATATAAGAGCTGGGTGGTTGGAGCTCCCGGTACCATTGCCTTTTGAAGCTGTCTCTTTCTTCCTATACAGGAATTTCAACTTTCGAAATTAGTTCCTTTTTAATAGTCACTGGTTCCTCTTTGATGAAAGGAGATGTCACTGCCTCTTTGACAGGGACCTCAGCTTTTGGCGTCATCATAGACACTGCAGAAAGACAAAAGGAAACAAAAGTTAGAATCATAAAAACTTACTCTTATAAAAGATCAAGTGACTATAACTCTCGCAATGACAAAGTACTAGTCTTTAAAAGGCGTACAAAATCAGTTCTTGATTTCTGCAGACAATTATGACAGTTCTTCGTTCAATTCACAGTTTGCACATAACATTCATGGGGGGACTTTCTAATCTTTTTGCAGCCGCAAGGCTGGCTAATCGTACGCAGCATGAGCAAGGAAACTCTCCCGGTTCTCGAAGGCACATGAGTCTGAACGCTATTATGAATGTGCGACCGACACTATACTACGTAGGTACCTGTGCAGGTGAGGCGTCGGTCGGTCCTAGAAACAGCGACAGCGGTACGAGGTGACCGGACGTGCTGCAACCTAGGTATCACCAAGCAGCTCTTTAGATCTATAGGAATATCGAAGGGGCATAGCACAATTCTTCTTGAGGAGGGCTTAACAGTGCCAGGTGACTGATCCTGCCATAATGTACTCCTTTATTGCACCAGCAACCGAAGTAGAACATACATACGATGATCTTCATGCGTGAAGGGATGGAAGGAAAGAAAGGGCGGTAGATGATAATGAGAAAGGGCACCGCATCTGGATGGGCTGAATGGATGAGCGAAAGGTGCCATGGAGTGGGGAATATCCCCAGTATCAAGTTAGACAACAAAATCTCGAGGTGCAGCCCAGGAACAGGGGACCTTCTCGAGCATAGGATAGGCAATTGAGAGATAGAGTTAGCCTATTCGTTATAGGGAATCAATGCTCCAGACCAAATGGAGCTTACCTCCGTAAGCTTTCTCCTAAGCATAGATGCTTAGCTGCATTCAATAGGCCGGCTTCCTCTCTTAGGCTACTTTCCTTGCCTTACCCCCGCAACTCTTCCACTCTAAGCTACGCCTGCTGAGCAAGATGCATTGCTATTTCCTCTTCTATGGACGCACCTCCGCCTCACTACCAGGACGGGAAGATCTCTTTCTCCGGTGGGCTTGATCGAGTAATGGCGCGTAGAGATGCCATGAGACAAGGTACAAAGGGAAGGGGACATGATCAATAGAACCTAGCTGGATCCGGGTTGGGATAGTGGCGCCCATTACTAATCATTTCTGATTTCGATCATGCTGGAGGGGGTTTAGTGATCTGTCCACTAGTTCAAGAAAATCCGAAGAAGTTATCACGGACGAGCCACATGCAGGGAAACTTGCACGTGTGGTTCTGGCCGGGCTTTCCTTCGGTATATAATAACCTTGCTTCTGCTCACCGCTGGCTCACCTCTCCTAACTATTGCCCATTTATTCCAGAATTATCTTTTTATGAGGGACAATTTTACATATTTTATCCAAATCCTTCTATTATTAAGTACGGCTGGTACCATTTCGATGTGTTTCAATTTTTACGAAGAAGAAAGGTTTGATGCTTTTGAATCCATTAAGTCTGTGTCGGTTGATGCGCCTAAGACAGTGGATTCCTATTATTAAATAATCACTTTTGATGTCTATTCTGGATTTAGAAGAAAAAAGAAATCAGTGCCAGGGCAAGCGCAGTCACTTCTCCCCCTTTAGATATTACCTGTATCTAGAATAGCGAGTTTCACCATCTCCTTAAGTCCTTCCTTAGTGGACGTTCGATCTGTACAAGAGATGTAACCAAAAAATTCAGAGAAATTGGCTTTCTCGGTCCGATCTACCCTCCAACTCTGTGGGCAATCTTTTGGCACTCATGGCCTTTGAGTTGGTCTGTCATAATATCCAGGAAGTGGAGCTGTATGATAAATAGAACAACCTTGAATTTGAAATGCTATTAAACCTACTTCGCTCGCCTCATACCATTTTGAAAGTGTACAAAACGAAGATGGTTAACTACAAACCGATTGGGATGCCTCTTGCTCTCAAGCATGAAAACAACATCTGCCCTACAGCCCCCGGGAAAGAACAACCACTCTCAACAACAAATAGAAGATGGCGATCACCCCTTAAATCCCCCTTTCGCCAGTAGTAGGGGCACTTTCAACAACCATGATGACGTGCCACTCGTGCGTCTTTCCAGAGAAGCACTTAGCCTCCCTTTCCTGATGGAACTGCTACTTGTGCTTGCTTACTGGACTGGCTTGCTTTTCTTTTTCCTAGTTTGCACCCTTCGGTTGCTTTCATCTTCCTATTCATACTAACCACTAGTAGAGCGAGGGGAGAGTGACCATTGGGCTTTGGTAACCGGAGGAGTAGTTGCCTATGCCTAGCTTGAAGAGGGAATCAATCGAATCTCTCATCCGAGCGAAGAGAGATCTATATTTTACCCCACCTAGCTGAATAGGCGTAACAAAGCTACCTGAAAAAAGGCAAGGTGCACCTTGGATTGAAATCGACGAATTGCGTTTTACCAGATGGATTCTTTAGACCTCACACCACATAATAGATATGCCACCACTAGCCATAGAAAGAAAGTCAATTTCATGTCTCGACGTCGGGCTTGAGGGAGTATGATTTCACCTATTCTACCTTTCGATCAAGGTGCTGCCCTTGGGGTGGAGGTGAGCGTTAATAGAGCTTATAACTATAAAATAAGGAAGAGTAATAAAAAGTTGTATACTTAAGGTATAACAAGTATACAACAAGAAATAAGCAAAAATAGGCGCATATAGAGAAAATTGAGACTATACAAAACAAACAAAGAAGCACTCCCTGATTCCGATCGAGCGATGCATCCTGAATGATGTAATTCGCATATCACGACAATACGCGCATCACGATACATGGCGCATGATATACTAAGGCAACATGTTTGGAGAATGGCGCAAACACCGACTAACACTCTGAAAGAGGTAGTCGACGTTGGCTTGAATGTGCTACACGCGGATGGCACGAACTTTGTTGTTTGTCTTCCTTGATTGTTCATTTACCTTCAAGAATAGAGTCAGCCTCCTCGGTTTTTACCAATGGCGATGCGTGCTGTAGCGCCCTCTATGGCGTTGCTCGTGACGGAGTTACAGTGGTACCTTTGCCCTTCGCGGTGGTGGATCTCTTCGGTGCCATGGCCGACAGTGATAAAAGTTTCGTAAACTTGGACGAAAAGAGTTTGGAGAAAAAAATTTCTAAATAAAGAACTCGCACTCTCCTCTCTCAGTGGGCTATTTATAGCCTAAGACTTAGCCCCACAGTCGTGCGAATCGTGCATAAAACTAAGGATCGGTTGAGATTCTATCATGCGCCAATCATGCTAAAACAGCTTTTTATTCAAAGTATTCCAAATTTGAAGTTTTTCAAATTTGAAAAAAAGGGATCTTGTAGAAGCTCAAAAAGTATAAACATCACCGTGCGCTACTCATAAATGGCGCCAAGACTCAAATCATCAAATGGAGCTGGTCATCAGATGGCGCATGGAATCAGTTGGCGCTGGACCTAGGTGGCGCTGACCGCCACATGGCAAGCTTCCTCGAGAAGCTGAAACAGTTGTCATCATGACTGACAACACATCAATCAAGGAAAATCTGTTCGAATCCCAAGCGCACGATGCTCAAGGAGATTATGTCAGATTTGTCATAATGACTGACAGTTGCCTTGCGCTATTTACTTTTGGCACGACGTAATCAATACCACTATATTAAGCAGAAGGCATTAAAACAACAAATAGTGCCTGGTGCCATTCATCAGTTGGCGCTATTTGATCAAATCATCGAGAAGCAGTTAGATGATATGGCATGCAGGCCACTAATCTCGAAGAACGTGCACACGACATTGCCCACGGCTAAGCGCATCTCTCTCACAGAATGCCACGTGCTATATGCAGTTAAGTTAACCATTAGCGCAAAGGGTGATGGTGCGCCAATTGCAGTGTGCACCAATCAGAATAACTGGGTGACAGTTATTTCAGAACTCTATAAATAGATTTCTAAATTACTTCACAATCATCACTAATGATCATAATCTCCTGAGCACTTGCTGCAGCACTCTCCAAAGCCTTTTTTCTTCGACATTACATCGTCCAAGGGATAAAATAATCTTCTTCTGATCAGATTCCTACAGTTGTACTTCCCTAAAAATCAAATCGTACTCTTATACCTTTTCTCAGTTTGTAATCAAACTTTTGTTTTTGCAAATAACAGCCCACTTTCATCTTAGTTGACTACTATGTACTTACCTGCACTGTTAGTACTTTCTAAAAAAACACATAAGTATTGTCTTCCCTGATTCCCTCATAGACTGGATTACCAGTGGACATGTCATATATATAACTTGTCTTTAACAAAATTAATACCATAACCATTGTCAGCAAGATGACAAATGCTTAATAGGTTATGTTTTAATTCTGATATGAGACAAACGTCTTTTATTACTAGATAGGGGGATATACCAACCGTACCATTATTAAATTATTTTCGAGTAGACATATCCTTCTTTTTTCATTGATAGCGTCGTGAATAAAGATGCGTCACCTGTCATGTACGGCAACATCTGCTATTGTGGAGACATATCCTTCTTTTTTCATTGATAGCGCCATGAATAAAGATGCGTCACCTGTCATGTACGACAACATCTGCTATTGTGGATCCATTTGCTTCTAGCATGAGGGAATTGGCCTACCTACAAGACGAGTAGATGTGACTTTTGGTACCCATTTCTTTGAGGGTCCAGCATGGTTAGCTTTGGGTATCCATGTGTATTTATTCATGTCTACTAACTTTCTAATTCTACTATACTGTGATATATGCCCGTGTTAACCACAGTATGCACAGATAATTCTAGATTGAGTGTCCTTTGACTTAGTGCAGACATGAGTCTTTTGTGTCTTGTGAGGATACTTGTAAGTGAAAGCATGATTATCTGAAACATGTGGCCTGTGTGCTTTTTTTATCGTGTTCTATTTGATATATACTTTATGGTATGACAAATCTTAGGCAGTGTAACAGGAACAACCAGTTTACCTAATTTTATCTGTAACTTTTTAGAGATTGAACAAGCTACTACATGTTTCTCAGTCATATCTTTTAGCCTTTGTTTAGTGTCTATTCGTAATCTCTTCTCAGAATCATATAGAAGAACCACTTTTGTATAGTCCTTTTCTCTCTGATCAACCATACATTGAGCTTCATGAAGACTTAACTTAATATTAGCCAATTCTTTCGTGTTACCTGTGGTAGATGTCTCCTTTATTTATTGTAATAAGTTAGACAGTCTAGCTACTCGGCTGCGTATGCTTTTATCACTTTTCGATATTGCTTATACTTGTCTAACACACCTTTGTGTTCATCAAGTAAATTGCGAAAAGCATCAAAGACATTCAAAAGTAAAATCATCGTATAGAGGATTATCTGATACCTGATCAAATGCCATTAAGTAGATATTTGTAGAATTGTTGTGTCTTTGTTCCTCTTATGATTCACTTGCCTCGTATTCATGCCAGATGTTTATATTTTCATATTTATGACCATTTGTTGACTTTCGGCTTGCTTGTTCATATCGACTACTCTTCTTAACTATTGGGCAATCCTTCTTTATATGCCCAGTCTTTTGCATCCATAGCATATCGTTTCTTCTTCATTGCTTTCTTGGACGTCTTACTTCTTTCGGTTTGATTTCTCTAATCTCAAGAACTTTCTAAAGTTTTTGACCAGTAGGGCTTGTTCATCACCATCTGACTCTTCGTCATCACTGTCTTCATTGGACAATATTTTAGTTTGTACTATGAAGGTGATAGATTTTCCTCTTCACAGTCTTGTAGGTCAAGCTCATAAGTCATGAGTTTACCCATCAGCGTCTCTAGTGACATTGTGGTAAGATCGTTTCCTTCAATCGCTGCTGTTGCCTTCGAGTTCCAATTCTTGGTCAGTCCCCTGAGCACCTTCCTGATCTTTTTATGGATACTGTAATCTTTACCAAGAGAAGATAGAAAATTACACATTTGTATGATTGACTCATTTGGCTTTATCTTGATCTTGTATTCCTTCACTTGTGAAGTTCCTTCATGAGTTCCCTCAAGAAGTTTCTAGATCTCGTGCAAAATAACACATGTAGATACTCTATTGAACTCAGTCTTATTAATAGCACAGAATAGTGCATTGATTGCTCTTGCATTAATACTGTATTGTGTCTTCTCTGAATTCGTATATCTATTATGTGGCTTGTCCACAAGGTTACCGTTAATCACTATTCTTGGTGGCTTTTTGTAGCCGTCTATAACTATCGACCAAAGATCGAAGTCAAGTGATTTTAAAAAGAAACTCATTCGTATTTTCCAATAGGTATAGTTTGTTTCATCAAATAGTAGGGGGTCTATTTGTGGATTGTCCTTCACCTGTGAATATAGTTTCACGGGTGTCATATATACACTCTCTACAGTGTTATATTTGTATATAATCTGCTCTGATACCAATTGTTGGAACATTGAGCACCTCTAGAGGGGATAAATAGAGAGTGTGTGTAGGGAAAAGATAATCACCAATTAAAAATATTCTAAGCAGTATCACAGGTATAGAGTAACAAGCAAACTATGAAATTTAAATACAGAGAGTAAAGAGCATCAGAAAAACAAACTCATGACACAACAATTATATCGGTTTCCCTCTGAGAGGACTAGTCCAGTCTCGAGTACTCTTGCTTTATGTTAATCCACTATAGCACAAGCTATAATCGAGCGCTTGCAGCTCCCTACAACACGAGTTTTCGTCCGAAGGACTCACAACTTAAACTTAGGCAAACTTTGAAAACCATAATATTTTCGAAGAGCCTTCTTTATAACTAGAATAACAATACTCTAGATTGAAACGGAATGTCACTTGGCTTTGCTTGGAGTCGTTAAAGGCTAAATATGAAAGTAAATAGCTCTGGAATGCTTTTAAATAGAGAGAAAAAATGAATGAATGAATGATTTGGAATGGAAAGTTCTCCTCTATTTATAGAATTTTTTAGGCAGAAAACTCGGCATGAGTTCGGGTCCATAAATTTTGTAATTTAAAAATTATTACATATATTCAGGAGGACCAAAACATTCTGGAAACTAACTGACATAACTCGGGCAGAGTTCGGGTCGAACTCGGGTAGAGTTCTTATATAAATATCTGCTTAAATTTGTGTGAGATTTTTGTATTGTATTTGATATAGGATTGGGTATAGGCTTTAATATAGAATATGGGCTATAGTTAGGCTTATTTTGGACAGTGGAGTTCAGTATAGAAAGCTAGTCCGATTAACCTCACATTTTTTCAAGGTTCAATAAAAGGCAAAATACAAAATAAAATAGAAAAACAAATCTTGATCTGTATTTGTAGTTTTTGTATGATGAAGACGATAAGTAGTAGCTTGTTGGAAGTAGACGTTCTATTTTTGTACCTGTAGTGTACTATTTGCTTATCGACTAAAGTCTATATTGTCAAAATCAGGTGTGACTATGACCAATGGGCCAACATGGCGGAGACGGATATGAGGTGGCGCAACGGGGGCTTGGCGGCGAGCGGCTGTAGAGAAGGAAATCACTTAACAGTACTGGCTCGGCGGTTGTGCCAGGAACAGGGGAGTGGGGGTTTCGACAGGCGACATCGCCGCCAGATGTGGTAGGTGGTGAAGTGTTGGCGGTGTTTGTGGATGGTGGCTAGGTGCTCCAATAGAGGAGGCAGAGATGTCAGGAGACAATAAGAGAGCTAATGGTGGTAGGCCTTGGCCAGAGGAGTTATGATGGCGATGATGGTGATAATCATGGTGGTTGGCCGAGATGGAGGTGATGCTGGAAGGTGGTGACGGCCGCTGGTGAGCACGATCGGAGGGAGGGGAAGGTCGTGTAGTGGTGGTACTTTGTCGGAGGTCCGTGTTAAAGGCGGTGGTGTGTGACCGCGATGCTGGTAGCAGAACAGGTGGCAGCTGATTTTTGGAGACGGTGGATATTGTCGATCGCAGGGAAAGGAGCAGGGGTTTGGGTTGCCATAGTGGTAGCTGTTGGTCGTAGTGAAAATGGTGATGTTGTCCGAGTCAGAGAGGAGGAAAGTGGAGGCTCGACGCAGTGGAGCCGTCCTGGTGCGCCGGAGGTGACGCGACGGAGGGCGGATAATGAGCGCTGGGCTCGGGCAGGGGTACCGGAGCAACGACGAACACGATGGTAGCAGAGGGCGAGGGTTAGGGTTAGGGTTTTGGTGTAACTTGATTTGGGGATGAAAAGTGTTGTGGTGTCGACGTGTCCTGCGTGACATGGACGACACGGACATAAGGAATATTTGGTGTCTAGGGTTGTCGGACATGGAGATGGGGATGTATAATGTATTAGTATTGGATATAATGGAAAGACACCCGGGGTCGGACCCGAGGCCAACACGAGTTGAAGCGGAAATAGTTGGGGATGTATAATGTATTGGTATTGGATATATATAATTTTTTTGGGAGAAAACAAATGGCAAAGCTCCCCCTATAAATAGGGTGGATAAGTCCTAGTTAGATAAGGAGTAGAAATGTTAAAAACCCCTTTAAATAATCTCACCATTTATTTAAATTCATTTAATAAAATCTTAATCACAATTTAAATCTCCATAAGTATTTAAACATTAATATTTAATTAATTTAAAATATACTTTTTATAAATAAAAAATAGTTCTAATAAATTTTCAAAAATCAAATTTTACAAATATGCATGAATTTATTTTTATGTACATCGCATGCAAAATAGTATATATTATTCACATAAAACATTATTTTCTAATATGGTACTCGTATATATATAACAAAGAAAATATCATATATATAAAAAAAGTTTGACAGAAATCTGTTGTGGCACATTTTATACACTTTAACAAAATAAAATATATTTATCTTATACTATATTGAAAACAATATTTATTCTTTATATTATTAAAAACTTATAATGAAACTTGATATACACAAATAATCAAGTACTTTTTATATATGTATTCGTACTCGAGATATAAATGCCATAATATAATAAATAATAAGAAATCTATACTAAAAATTTTAGGGGGTTTTACATTACCCAACTTACAAGAATTTCGTCCTCGAAATTTAGAAATAACTACGGTTGGTAGGCTTGAGAAGATTGGGGAGTTTCCTGATGAGAAAACACGATGAAAACATGTGGCAAGGAGAGGGAAACGACATTCAACAAAAAACATGCAATTTTAGGTAGCTTAGAAAATAAAATCAATTTACATAGTTTAGAAGATGATCATACATATGATCGATTCGAGTCCAAATTTCGATCAACACTACCATCAATTCGATAATGTGTAAATTCAAACATGGGTAATACTTCCTCGATCTACAAATATGACCAATAACTTAATTATTCAAAATTTTAAACTCATGTTCAATCTCATCATAATCGTCAAATTTTATGATTTAACAAATCATCAATATTGTCTTATCAATACTCAACTCTTCTTCTATTTTATTGATTCTCTTCAATTTAAATTCCTTGAATTTTTTAACTTAAATCTCCTCAAAGTTTTAAATTCCATAAATCTCCAAAAAATTATCAAAAGATAAATCAAACTCATCTTGGTAGGAAATTCGTACTCATCAAACAACATAAAATTTTAATCAAAAATTTAAGGATTTTTATCTTCAATATTTGAGTAACCTCGAAAACTAATAACATCAAAACACAATATTTTATCATTACATTATTTTTTTCTTAACAATTGTTTTACCTCGAAAAACCAATTTTGTCAATCGAGAAGTCTACTCACCTTTGATCATATCATCAAAACACAATATCACATTCCTTAATTTCATGTAATAGTGTTTACCATATATTTTAACTTATGCCTCATAATTCCACAATCATCCTTTTCAACTATGCCACCAATTTTTTCTATGGGGTTATCCCCGTTGTAACTTATGGGTGTCATGATTCAATTTCTATCTTTGCGCAAGAGCAATATTAAGAGACAAGATTGCATGAATTATGGAGGAGCTTAATAAATAATCTTTAATGGGAGAAGCAAATAAATTCGGAGGAAAAAACAAATATAGTTGGATTCAAAGATCATGGTATGGGTTGGGTAAAGAATAAGGGTTGCTAGTTAACGCACAAATTATAGGATATTGGGGATTAAAGAATCGAGAAGAAAATAATTAGAGACTCATGAGACATGGTTCCTTAAGAAAAGATAGTCTCCTAGGTTTGGGGTATGATCAAGGGAACGATTATAGTCATTCTTAAGTTTCAAACGATTAGAAGGTAATGATAATACATCTTGGGTTGAGGGAAGACTCAAGACGAGGATGCTATTACATGGCCAGGTCGATGACCAACTATAGTTGCATAGATACAGCTATCATGGCCATGGAAAACTAAGGTGGAATATATTGACCCATATGGTCATGATCAACCTGATTTCGATAGTTGACTTAAAACTCCGAATCTGATACGTAAAGTATAAAGACTATAGAAGACCGCAGCTAATCTCGTCAACAAATTTTTTTTGTCAAATTATTATGTATTTTTCTTTTCTTTGAGTCTAGGATTTTGTAAGTTGCATATCACAGGAATTTAGTTGAACATCTCCACTCAAACAAAACCTACTCATACCCAAAAGACATTCTGAATACCAAGTACTCGAATTCGGTATGAGTTTTCCCACAACTCGGATCGAACTCGGTCCTCCTAAATTCTCTCCTGGTCAGAATGACTACCTATTCTTTGGATCCCAAACGTTGAAAATTTTGAATGTTACCTTAACCGAGTTCTGCCTGAACTCTGGTTAAAAAATTCCTATAAATAGAGAAGAGATTTTTACTTTACTCACTCAACTCAATCTTCATCTCCTCTATCCATTCTAAGCCTTCTATTCACATAAGAACTTTCAGTCTTCACATTTCCATGACAACTCCCATTCTTCTAAGTACTGGTGTGTTCTGATTAGAAGTGTTCGAGTTGTACAAGCCTGGTGTATCAAAGCTATTCAGTTAGTGTTGAAGTTTTTTCGTGTACTTCGGTTAAAAATATGACGTTGTAAGAACTCGCAAGCCTTTCGGATAAAAAATTGTATTTCCAAGATAGTGGATTTAACATCAAACAAGGTTACTCGAGCCTGGACTAGTCCTCTTAGAGGAAGACTAGGATAAAATCTTGGTGTTTGCATATTATTTCTATCTCACTACTCAATTACTGCTTTTACATTATTGTATTAATTATTTGTCTTTACCTGTATTATTTTTAATTGGAGATATTACTTTCGCTACACTTTATTCACCCCACCTCTAGAGGTGCCATCGATCCCAGAATTGGTATCAGATCACAATTTCTCTAAATTGGACTAAAACTTATTGAGAAATGGCATCATTATGCACCAGTAATGGTGGAGGCCAGCCAACAAGTATGCCTCTCCTATTTGATGGCACAAACTACATGTATTGGAAGACATGCTTGAGATTTTATCTCAAGTCACTTGATTTTGATTTATGGTCAATTGTTAGTGATAGTTATAAGAAACGAGCTCGAATCGTTATAGATGGGAGGCTGGTTGAAAAACTACATGACAAGTATACTGATCATGAAAAAAAAAATAAGCAAGCTTTAATGCAAAAGCTATAAATAATTTATTTTGTGCACTAGATAGAACATAATTTGATAGAGTATCAATATGTGCCACGTCTCACGAGGTTTGGAAACTTCTTGAGGTAACTCATGAAGGAACTTCACAAGTGAAGGAATCCAAAATCTTAAGACTTAACACAATAATATGAGGCTTTCAGTATGAAGCCTAATGAGACTATCTCTAATGTGTTTACTCATTTCTTAGATATTGTTAATATCTTATCTTCTCTTGGAAAAGATTACAGCAATCATGAAAAGATACGAAAGGTACTTCGTGGATTGACCAAAAACTGGAATCCTAAAGCAACAGCTATAATTGAAGGGAACAATCTCACAACAATGACTCTCGAGATGCTTATGGGAAAGCTTATGACACATGAGCTAGACCTAAAAGAATTTGAAGAGACAACACTAAAGGAGAAGACCATTGCATTCAAAGCACATCACAAGATGGTCTCCGATGATGAAAGTGAGAATGGCAGTTCTAACAATGATCAAATGGCCCTTATGACTCAGAACTTCAGAAGAATTCTAAAGTATGAGAAATCAAACAAAAAGAAGAAATATTTCAAAGATGACGAAGAGTCGATATGCTACAACTGTAAAAAGATAGGTCATATCAAGAAAGACTATTCTGCTGTAAGAAAAGGAAGCATATATGAACAATCAAGTAAGAGAAGGACTTCAACAAAAAATTATGCTAATACCAGTATTTGGTATGAAAATGAAACAAGTGATTCTGAAGGAGAAGAGAGACCTCACAACACTGCAAATCTTTGCTTCATGGCTACAGATACAAAGATAATGTCAAATCCACTATATGAAGATTTTATATTTGATGAGTTATATGAAGCATTCAGTAATTTATTAGAAGACGAAAAGAAGATGATGGACATGTATAAATGTACTAAGAAAGTGTTGAAAGTAGCATACTCTGAATATTCTAAACTATCTCTAATACTAGAAGATATCAGATAAAACCTTTTGTAGTAACACAGATGAGATTTCTTCTTTAAAATTGAGGTTACATGACACTCTTGAGGAGCTTGAGAAAGCAAATCAAGAAAATGGAAAACTTAAAGATATCTATGAATTAGAGAAGAAGAAATATAATATTGCTGTTCAGAGAGTAGATACAGTCACTGCCAAGTATGATGAAGCTTGTGATATCTCAAAATAGTTAGAGATAAAACTGGGTAAACAGGTTGTCAAACCTATGACTCAAGTAAACACAAATCACACAACTAAACACAAACACAGCACGTCTAATACCACTAGAACTTTTAGAGATTATGCACTGATGTATAAGTTTACACATAAGAAGTCTCACTCTGTTTCAAAAACTCATATACATGATTTTTAAACTTTACCTAGCACAAACACATCTGCTACATGTCACTATTGTGGTTTGAAAAGATGTGTATCACATCAGTGCAAAATAAGGAAGTTAATAGACATGCATATATGTTTGAGTTTCTATGACTAGCACATATAGACCCTCAAGAAAATGGGTACCAAAGGTTACATCTTCAACTTGTGTTGTAGGTGGACCTACCTGCACGTACTAGAAGCAAATGGATTTTCGATAGTGGTTGCTCCAGTCACATGACAGGTGATACTAGTTTATTTGCAACTCTATTTATGAAGAAAGAAGGCTATGTCTCCTTCGAAAATAACTTAAAAGGACATATAATTGGTAATGGTGACATCGATACTTCTCCCTCTCCAATTATCAAAGTTGTTTGCCTAGTGACATAATTAAAACATAATCTTCTGAGTGTAAGTCAGTTGCCTGATCATGGTTATGGAATTAATTTTGTAAAAGATAAATGCTTTATTTATGACAAAATCTCTGGTATAATCTTTTTTGAAGGATTATGAGAAGACAACATATATGTTTTATATCTGTTAGAGAATACTAATAGTACATGAAAGTGTCTACACATATCTCAAGGCAAAAGCTGGATATGGCACATACGTCTTGGACATGCAAACATGGGCACAATTGTAAGATTGTCCACAATAAAACTGGTAAGAGGCATACCTAATATTACATTCAAGAAAGATATGGTCTGCGTTGATTGTGAAAAGAACAAGACATCCAGATTATCTTTCAAATCAATAAATATTGTAAGTACCTCTAAACCTCTTCAATTATTACATATGGACTTATTTCGACCAAGTAAAGTCGTATGTCTTGGTGGTAAATTATATGCCTTTATAATAGTTAATACTTATTCAAGATTTACTTGGATTTATTTTCTTTCAAATAAAAATGAGGCTTTTTCGGAGTTTGTTTACTTTTATAAAAAGGTTCAAAATGAGAAAGGCTTCATGATTATTCGTATTCGAAGTGATCATGGTGGAGAATTTGACAATCATGATTTTAAAACTTTTTATGATTCAAATAGTTTTTTTTCATGAATTCTTTTGCCCCAAAACTCCTCAACAGAATGGTGTTGTGGAGAGGAAGAAGAGAACTCTTGGTGATATGATCAGAGTTATGCTTAACCAACACAATCTTCCAAAATATTTTTGAACAGAAGCTGTTTATACAGCATGTCATGTATTGAATATGGTTTTTACTTGACCAATTTCGAAAAAGACTCCGTATGAATTATGGTTTAATAGAACTCCTAATATCAGCTACTTTAAAGTATTTGGATGCAGATGTTTTATTCTAAACACCAAAGTCAGTTTAGGCAAATTTGATTAAAAAGCTAATGAAGGAATATTTCTCGGATATGTTACAAAGAGCAAAGGATTCAGAGTATTCAACAAAAGATCACTAGTAGTTGAAGAATCAATAAACGTTACTTTTGACGAGATAAACAGTCAAGATGCAAATGACAGTGATAATAAAGATGACAAAATTCCCTCAAGTAAAACACCCGTAGATACACCAACCACATACTTGGAAAGTCTGCCAAAGAGATTACAATTTTCCACAAACCATCCAGAAGAGCTGGTAATAGGTGGTGTATATAAAGGTATAACTATTCATTCTAATACTAGAGATATCATTGCTAACGTAGCTTTAATTTCTAAGCTAGAACCCAAAATATTGGAGAACTTTTGATAATGAATTTTGGATTTCAGCAATGCAAGAGGAACTTAACCAGTTTGAACGGAATCAAGTTTGAAAACTTGTTTCCAGACCTAATGTTCATCCGATCGTTGGTACTAAATAGGTTTTTCGAAATAAATTAGATGGGAATGGTATGGTCACACGTAACAAAGCACGTTTAGTAGCTCAAGGCTATAATCAAGAAGAAGATATTAACTATGATGAGATATATGCTCCAGTTGCTAGACTAGAATCCATTCGAATGTAATATGTTTTTACTAGTTTTTATTATTTTAAACTTTTCCAAATGGATGTAAAGAGTGCTTTTTAAACAATTTTATAAAAGAAGAAGTTTTTGTTAAACAACCTCCTAGTTTTGAAGATTTTAAAAGACCGGATCACGTATTCAAGCTTCGTAAGACTCTTTACGGACTCAAACAAGCACCTCGTGCATGGTATGACGCCTTAGTTCCTTCGTACTTGAAAACAATTTTTCACATAGAAATATTGATTCTACTCTTTTTATAAAATCTATTGATAAGAACATCTTATTAGTGCAGATTTACGTAAATGATATTATCTTTGGATCAACAAATGAGATACTTTGTAACGAGTTTGCTGAGTGTATACAGAGTGAATTTTAGATGAGCATGATGGAAGAATTGACTTTCTTCCTTGGGTTACAAACCAAAGAAAATTCACAAGGGATTTTCATCAGTAAAGCCAAATATATAAAAGACCTGCTGAAGAAGTTTGATATGGACAATATCAAACCAATCAGAACTCCTATGGCAACGTCTACAAAACTTGATATGGATGAAAGTGGTAAACCAACTGAAGTTTGTAAGTACAGAGGTATGATTGGTAGTTTATTCTATTTAACTGCTAGTTGTCTTGATATTATGTTCTCAGTACGCCTATGTGCAAGATATCAGTCTTGTCCTAAGGAATCACATGTGAGCGCCGTTAAGTGTATCCTACGATTCTTAAAGAAACTTTAACAACCGGTCTACAGTATCCAAAAACTCTGTTGCATTATCAACAATCGAGGCTGAATATATAGCCGCAAGATATTATTTTGCCTAGAGTTTATGGATGAAGAAAACCTTAGAAGATTATCAGTTATCCTACAACCACATCCCTATTTTTTGTTAACACTAGTTCTATAAATCTCACAAAGAATCATATTTGTCACTGTCACGACCCGCACCCTGTATAGGGGCACGAGATGTGGGTACGTCCAGCCTACGCCGCAGTGTCGGCGGTAGAACGCTGTCCTAGGTTGCTAACTAATCTCATGCAGTGTATATAATGTACTTGCCAAGATTTCAACTCCGAGAGGAAGACAAGTAAAAGATATGATATACTCATTCACAATCTAAGCACGATAAGATAACACAGAAATCTAGATACCAACTAACAACAACAGAAATTTAAACTACTAAAATAATAACAACATGATCTCAAACAAAACTCTAATACAACTCAATATCTCAAGTTTAATACAACAAGCTCAAAACATGAAAGCTAAGTAAGTCTACTAGCTAATCTCCTGAATCACTCCTGAGAGTCGGAGCCAAAGGTAGCTAACCCCTCGCCAGGTCCATGGTAAAAAGGGCATGTGTCGTCAGGGGTATCATCTGTAATATTTTCAACAGGTCCAATCAGGACAGGAACGAGCACATCTCATCTAGAAATCCCAAGTAAATGACAAAGACTATAAAGCAGTTTTTAGACAGTTATACAGATGAGCATGGCAGTTTTATACAGGTAAAGATGTAGAGAAACAGTGAGGGTACAAGGAAAGTAAAGTAACTAACAAGAGAAGAAATCATGGCAAAGAAGACTGTAGTAAACTAGCTGAACTAGAATAACATGGTATAAGTCCAGACAGTATAAAAGGTAATCCCAGTGTGAGTCTAGTCCATATAATCCAATACTAGATGATTCCAGTACAAGATGAGTCCAGTAAAAATGAGTCCAGAAGTGATCCATGATTCCAGGGTAAGTCCAGACTATACTCTAACAGTGTGTTTTAAAAT
Organism: Iris pallida; assembly: GCA_029216955.1. Taxonomy (NCBI): domain Eukaryota; kingdom Viridiplantae; phylum Streptophyta; class Magnoliopsida; order Asparagales; family Iridaceae; genus Iris; species Iris pallida. The sequence goes on along the minus strand of JANAVB010023800.1, from coordinate 22,673,345 downwards.
ACTGAGATCGACATGTAAACGGCTAGGGGTAATCAGGCACATCGCACACTCGGCCAAGTGTGGGATGGCTAGCATTCCAGAATAGTTCCAAGGGAGGTGGTTCCAGATTTTAGGTATGTTCACATGTCTACTCAAGTATTTCTCCGCCCACAAATGAATCCATAATCCAACACTACAACCAGTATGAGTCCAGCCAATGATTCCAGAAATGATTCCAGAAATTGTTCCAGTAGGGTGATGCCAGTAGTGATTCCAGATATAGAGGCCAGACATAAATAAATGAGTGTCGCATGTAATGGATCCAACAATACCAATCGTGTTTGTACAGAGAATCATATATAGCTATCTAGAACTGAAATACAGTAAATGACAAGTAATGAAAGAACTATCAGAGAATGTACTCGCCTGACACTCTGGATGAGTAGTGTAATATCAGATGTCTGTACCAGGGTCACAATGTCCTAAAATAGAGTAATACAGTTATGACATGTCCATAATGAAGGTAAATGAAATCTACAATGCAATCTATATGAATTCTAAGCCAATCTAGGTCAAAGTCAAACTTGGTCAACTCTACAGTCAAACTAAGTCAAATCAAATCATACTAGGTCACAGGAAATCAAACTAAGTCAAATAGAGTCAAACAAGGTCAAACAAGTCAAGGTTAGTCAAATCTAGGTTAAAGTCAACTCCTGGTCAACACCCTAATCAAACTAGTCAAATACTAGTCAACATGATCAATCTGGGTCAAGTCTAAGTCAAACTTAGACCAACTAAGGTATTGGTCAAACAAAGACTAGTCAGTCAGGTAATTAAGTCAAACAAAGACTAGTCAACAAGGTGATTAGGTCAAAATGGTCAGACTAGTTGAACTAGTCATTATTAGGTCAATTAGGTCAAGGTTTGACCTATAGTTGACTTTGGTCAACCATGGTCAACAATCTAGTTAAACTAGGTCTACTTAGGTCAACTAATGTCAAACTAGTCAAGTTAGGTCAAACATGGTCAAACTAGTTTAAACTAGTCATTCTATGTTAATCCTAGTCAATTCTAGGTCAAAGTTGACCTATAGTTGACTTTGGTCAACAAGGGTCAACTTGCCAGTCAACCTAGGTCTACTAGTCCTAATGGTCAACTCTAACTCACTAACCATGGGCCATAGGCTAGTAACTTTAGACCATAGACTAAGACATCAAGTCTATATACATATATATATCTAATATATAGTCAACCATATATATATAATACCATAATCTATATTTATACATATATATATCCCATTCACATATATATAATACCCTTATATATAACATATATATATATATATATCACTATATAACTCATATACATATATAGGTAGAGAGAGAGAGAGGGAAGGAGAGAGACAGAAAACAGGGGGGGGGTTGTCTCAGTTTCCTGAGAACAGGGAATCAAAGCCCCCTCCCCCAACACAACTAAAACACACACACACCCTACACACACACATACATGTATATACATGTGTATATACATGTATACTACCCAAAAACTCACCCACACACACACCAACATATATACTACATGTATACATACTAAAATACATATATACTATGTATAAATTATATCAAAATTGGGTTTAAAATCCATTTTTGCAAAAACTGGAAAATCCTAAAACTGAGAACAGTGGACTGTAAACCTAGATCTTAGGTTAAACCAAACACAACCTAAATCAAACTAAAATGGCCCAAGGTTGGTTGGTAATTGAAGCCCCTAGGTTAGTCTAGGATCTTAGCTTCCTGACACGGTGTCACGACGCGACACGGCGTGTCCACGAGGTTTCAAAGTCACACGGGTAAATGAGAATACACTGATACGCACGTATCAGTACAAATTAGAAAACGACCTAGGACACGACACAAAGCGACACAGGCCTCGTGCTCGTGCCCGAAGGTACGCCTAGGGTTGGGCTTCGTGTCCATGGGCCTGATACGTGTCCACGTGTCGTGTAGAGGGGACACGACACGCTCAAAGTCGAGTGTCTGTGTGTGTACACTGTGCACTGTGTCACAGCGTCGTGCACAGATGCACACGCCTCGTGGACACGACACGGGCCACGTGGGGCCTCGTGGTCATGCCCACGTGTAGCCCACGTGTAGGGCTACACACTCGTGCAAACATGAGGTGTCGAAGTGTCGTGTCCGCACGATACGAGACGCGCGAAGTGGACTCTGTGCGTGCGTGTGTGCTGACAGTGCACGACCAGTGCACGTGTCCGTGCTCTCTCGACACGACACCAACGTGTCTCAAACTCGAGGGGGGGCATGACAGAGGTTGCCCCCTCCTCTGTGTCAAATTTCCCGTGTCCTCGTGTCCTACAGTGTCCGTGCTAAGTGTCGAGTAGCAGGGGAGGCATGACAGCCTCGTGCGCGCGTGTCGAGGGCTCGTGTGCTCCACACGTAGCACGTGGGGACACGTGCTCGTGTCAGGGGGTAGGCCTAGGGTCTAGGTGTGTGTCCATGTGTCTGTGTTGTGTCCACGACACGTGTGGACACAATATAAAGTGTCGAACACTCGGGTTTTCAGTGTTCAGTGCAGTGTTTAACAGTGGGTTCGTGTCCTGTTTTGGATACGGACACAACCCAAATCGTGCTCAGTCCTAGTGATTTGTGATCTACACTAAAAAAACTATTTTTCCATTCAATTAGTTTTTGAAAATAACACTTTTTAATTCTCACAAGCATTTCATCGAACACTGTTTTAAACACACAGATACGTGTCCGATACGGACACCAAACGAATCCTATTTTTCACCAAACTTGACCTACAGTTCCCTAATCCCTAGATGCATGCAAATATGAAGAGAAAACACAATTTTAGCAAGGGTTATGGACATTTACCTATTTGTGTGAAAACTCAGAAAACTAAGTTAGGGGGGGTTTGTCCTCTTCACTTGAATGGCCAAAATGATCTCCAACCTTGCTAGCTAGCCTCCCTTGGTATCCTCACTAGTAGGGGGTTCCAACGCAAGAAACGGGGCTCAATTTGGTGGAGAAATGGTCAAGTTATGGAGGTGTGAAGTTGAGGGAAAAATCAAGGTTTTAGTGTAATGAAAATGGGACCTTTTTGTGAAGGGGTGTACATATATAGGGGGGGTGTTCTTGGCTGCCATGGGGGGGTAGGGGTAGGCTATAGGGTCCCCTTCCACCTTGCAAAACTTAGTCTCTAAGGCTTTGACTAGGGTTAGATATTCTAGGTTTCTAAAATATCCTAGAAAGTTAAATATCTAGATATTTATCAACCTAGATATTTACACATAAAGTAAATATCTACACTTAGTCTTCTAGGTTAGTGACTAACCCCTAGATTAGGCTAAACTAGCTTAGGGACTAACATAACACTAATCAATAATTAATTAATAATAAAAACACATAATTTCAAATAATTCCAAATAAATCCTAGAAAATTACCAAAATACCCTTTAGGCCAAAAAGCCCTAATTTGATGTTCTAAGCCTATGGCTAAGCTCACATGATCATGGTTAGTCTCTAGGTTAAGGAATAGCTAGGGTTTACACTAGAGTTTATTAGTAAAATCACAAAGTCACAAGTCATGACTTAGGAATTGGTTTAACCTAACTAAAATCACCAGAAAATCATACCATGACTAAAATACCACTAATAAATAATAAAAATAATAAATTTTCAAAAATACCCCAATTTCAGAAAACTGGGTGTTACAGTCACTCTCGCACTAAGCATATAGAAATTCGACATCATTTTCTTAGGGATCATGTTCTACAAGGTGATATTTGTCTAGAATATGTGGACACAGTACATCAATTAGCTAACATTTTTACTAAACCTCTAACAGAAGATCGTTTAACTTTATACGAAGAGAATTAGGAATTTTGGACATTGAGGTTTTATAATTCTATATTATTTGACATAAATTCATAAATTGTAAAGAGTATTTTGGGTATAATCCGAAAGGGCCCTTCTGACAATAAGGCGTAAAAGCTAAAGCGGCACTGTGCCAAGTGTCTTTGGACTACCGCTAGCTGGGTCCGACCCTTATAGCTAACCCAAAATATTTGATACAATTTTTGCATAACGGTTAATTAATATAAATTAATTTTCTCCAATACAAATATTTTAATTTCTATTTCGTATATATGTAAAATATTGTATCGCTTGTCCAATTCTATTCAGGAAACCTAGGAACCGAGCTCTGTGCGAACTCATGCCGAACTCGGGTAGGCTAATTTTCGAGCAGAGGGATGGACAGATTTGGTTTATATTAAAAATCCTACAATTATTCATCTAATTCCTCTTTATCACAGCAGCCTCCACCGAAAACCCTAACCCTAGAATTCCTATTCGACCTCCTCCAAACCTCTCGAAATATGAAAACTTGGATCCAGGGTGATTTCATGTTTCTCTTCCATTTTTCTTAATCAATTTTGGTATATTTCTCACTTTTTCTACTTTTTGTTCAATGGCACCTAAGTTGTTCAAGCAAAAAACGAAAAGTTGGGGCTCCTTCTTCTTCGAATGGTTGAAGAAGTTTCTTTCTCCCTTTCAGTCCATCTATGCCTGATAGTGACAATTTTGATGAATTCGTATTTGTCTCCTTAGATGCTTCTAATAAATGGTTCACTAATTTTATAGAACGGACAATTTGTCCACGAAGCCCTATTAATTTTAACCTATTTCCATACTATTTGTCGGTATTTACTTAAATACAATCTAGCTATCGTATTTACTTAAATGCAATACTTATGTTTTATTGCAATCTCTCGGTCACAAACGACACTGTTCGATCGAGAGTTAATGGCATATAAATCGAATTTGATGCTGAGGAATTTAGCTCTTATGCTTCATTTTCCCAATGATGGTGAAGCACTTATGGATATCGCAAAAATTCAATTTTGGCTCATATGACATTAGATTCGTTCTGTGACTCGTTATGTCAACCCAACCCTCGTCCTAAAGGTTGCCTTCGACCAAAACATATGAATGACTAGTTCTATGATTTGCATCAGATGGTATTCTCTGTCATCATACCAAAACAAACATCCATCAATGAAATCACCTATTTAAAACTTTCTGCCATGTATCATCTCTATTTTGAAATTCTTTTAGCTTACCTAAGACTATTATCTCCGCTATGGAACGGTGGCGTAAGAAACCACGAAACCTTCTATACGCGATGTATTTACCATATGTCTTTGAGTATTTTGATATCGTGTTGGATGACTGTTCTCATGATGCTCCTCTTGCTTATCTTCACATGCATCGTCGAGTAGCTCCTACTCCAACTGTACCTGCTCCTCATTATCCTATTGATGTCCCATCTTCTAGTTACTATCCTTTTCATCCTTTCACAGGCATCACCCTAGAGCCTTTCCAGGCTTTGGTTTTGGATCCGTTTTCGTCTATGGATTTTTGGACCACCTTGTAGTTCCAGGCTATGACCAACACTATACAGGATTTCAGCTATAGTTTTGCCAACAACCCTGTCGGTCCCATTCCTATGGTTCATAATCCCTCCGTGGTTGGTTATCGTATTGATGATCCAGAGGCTCATCGTTACTTTGACCCTGCAACTGCTCCTTATGATCTCTACCGATCTGCTGAGTCCGAAATCCTTCTCGGACAGCTGGTGCTGATGATGATGAAGATGGTGATTAGTGATATAGTGATCAATACTATATTTTATTTTCATGTCTTAGTTATATATGCTTCTTTAAAGCATTTTGTGACATTTTAGTTCAATGCTTCTTTCAAGCATTCTATGTGTGGCATATTACTTATATGCATCTTTCAAAGCCTTTCTAGTTTGTGTCATTATCTATATGATCTTTAACTAGAATTCTTTTTACGTCATTTTGATATTGTGACAACAGGGGAAACTTGTTGAATACTTGAACAAATTGAATTATTTTTGTATGAATAATTTTTGCTTCAAATGCAACTTGAAATATTATTACGCCGAAGACTTGGTTTGAGAAATTTTGTTAGATTTCAATTGCTCTGAAGACTTGGTCAATTATTGTGTTGGAGCAAGCTAGTGTACCAAGCTGTCGTACCAAGTTACTTCCGTACCAGATGAGCATTTGTTAAGTTTCAATCGAAGTTTTGTCAAATTATCAAAATGAGGGAGATTGTTGTCTCATGTGGTCATGATCAACCTGATTTCGATAATTGATTTAAAACTCTGAATTCGATACATAAAGTATAACAACTACAGAAGACCACAGCTATTCTCGTCTACAAGATTTTTGTCAAATTATTCTATAATTTTCTTTTCTTTGAGTCTAGGTTTTTGTAAGTTGGATATCACTGACATTTAGTTGAACATCCCCACTCAAACAAAACCTACTCATACCCAAAAGACATTCTGAATACCAAGTACCCGAACTCGGATCGGACTCGATCCTCCTAAATTCCTACTTGGTCAGAATGACTACCTATTCTGTTGGTTCCCAAATGTTTGAAAATTTAAACGTTACCTTAATCGAATTCTACTCTGGTTCAAAAATTCCTATAATTAGGGAAGAGATTTTCACTTTACTCACTCAAGTCACTCTTCATCTTCTCTATCCATTCTAAGCCTTCTATTCACCAAAGAGCTTTTAATCCTTCATCTTCTCAATACATTCTAAGCCTTCTATTCACCAAAGACCTTTCAATCTTCACCATTCCGAGAAAACTTCCATTCTTCTAAGTGTCGGTGTGTTCCGATTAGAAGTGTTTGAGTAGTACAAACTTGACATATCAAAGCTATTCAGTTAGTGCTGAAGTTTATTCGTAGACTTCGGATAAAAACACGACGTTGTAAGAAGTCAATGTTTTCCACTGAAAAGTTTAAGATGAACATTTATATAAACAAACGAAAGAAAAAGTACAACTTTGATCCTAGACAGGATCTTTTGAGTACAATTCATTTTTTGGGGACGTGTGGCTGCTTCTGATTCCTTTACTCCATTGACGATCCGACGAAGATCAAGAGGAAATTGCAAGTCTTCGGTTGGACGGCAATTCATCTCTTTTGAAGTAGGTTCTGATTCTCTGAATATTCGGGGGCCTGGTGTAAAAATGAAGGAATGATCCTTCTATTTATGATGGTGGAATGAACCATACATGCGCGCATATGTGACACGCATACGAACTTTTTGGTACGTAGGAACGCTACACGTATGACTTTTTTGGCACAGGGGCCTGCATCCGGGAAGCTTGAACAGAATCTGGTGTAACTGTACTATTGGGCTACGGATGAGGTGACACGTGGCAGTCGTTTAGATTTATTTGTTGTTGAGATCTTGGGTTGTTGGCACCCGCTCATGAGCGTGATTGAGTCAATGACATGTGGCACATGTATATTACTTAAAGATATCGATCTGTCGAAACATGATAGGTTTGATGCGCCGTTTAGACTCATCATATGAGAGAAGTGAGCGCATGGCCATTGGGACGCATGACGATTTTGGGTGCATAGCTTTTAAGGCGCATGCGAGTCTGGGCACATAGCTTTAGGGCGCATGCAAGAGATAGTAGGGTTAGCCACGTAGGCTGAGCACAGTTGTAAAGGGGCAATGATGACATCGACGTGTGCTGATGTAAGATGACTATTCATTTTCTATGAAACTGTCAGCTGCACTGTCTTCGAGGCGTATTATGCTGGTATATGATACTTAGCATTAAATGCTGATGGATGAGGAGCCATATTGGTGCATCGACTGTGTGGCACATCGATCTGTAGGGCACATCGTTTGATTTTGTTGGAGAGGAGCATCATTTTCGGTCAACCTCGTAGAGTATTTTGGGGCTCGAAATAATAACTTTTGACTTAGTTAAAATCGAGCTGGCAGATTCATTACAATTAATGTGAGGTTCATCGTATAACTTCGGAGAGACTGCCACTTGGTGCATGATTTTAGGCCGTGTTTTGGCCTATAAATAGGTATGTTCGAAGAGAGAAGGATTTGTTCTCCTTCCACCTGACTTCATGTCAAGAATAGACCTAACTTCCGATGGTCGTGAGCCTCCTTTTTGGCGAGTCGTTCAACTGTGGGTTGTAGATCTCCTCGTTCAAAGAAGCTACAATTTTGACGAAGAACTCCATCAGAGAACTAAGATGCACCGAGTTGGCTATTGGCAGAGCGGTTCGTACTCATGCACTTCACTGGCCGTATTTATCCCCGAGACAACATCGAGTGCCAAGACGTTGATTACAGGGTTTGGATTGATTGCCAATCCAAACTCTGTTCAACCAACGTCTTCTGACGTGCTACACCATATATCATAAGACAATGTTAAGACCATGCGATGCCCATGCTGCTCGTGTCTATGCTCCCAGCGGCTGATCCACATGGTCGAAGACAAGGCCATAGTGATGCGTCCAGCGGCACATGGCAGAAGACAAGGTTAAGCGATGCGCCTGAGATGCAAGTAACTGAGACTCATTGTACAAATGTTGTGCCAGACTTTATAGTAGGCTTTTTTGTATTAGATTTTTCATGTAATCACAAATATCAATGAAAAGTTCTGTAACAGATTTTTAATATATTGTGATCAATACAAGTCTTCTTTTCACGTATTTTGTTTATGCGATGTGTCAACTATGTTTGTGATATCTGGCGCATGCCACTTGCAGCGAATAGGGATGCGCCTTCTTGAACTTAGTTTTTGGTGCGCATGCATTCCATGCTTCTACAAGACCCCCTTTAAAGTTTTCATAACTTCACATAAGTTTCGAAATACTTCGAACAAGAAGCGTGTGCCATAAAAAAAATTCTAAGTACCTGGCTCTTGGTTGTCTTCAAGCGCATGATCTTCTTGGTGCATAGCCGTCTAGGCGCATGGTTGATCTGACAGCGTGTCCGATTAATGATAGAACTTTGGTTTTGATTTGACAGCTTGGCAGGTTAATAATAATCTTTATGGAGATTTTGTACCGTCTCTTCTCATGAACTTCGAAGCGTCTTACGTTACTCTTTATCGGGTCATGCACTTTTCCAAGCCTATAAATAGGCACTTGGGGGAGAGAGAGCTTTCTATTCATTTTCTTCTACCTTCATTTCTTCGAACGTTTGCTCTCCCAAAACTCAAGCTTTCTCCTTATCGCGATGGCCCCTAAAGCACCCAAAACTGCTGTTGCCAGCAAGTACAAAGGCAAGAAGCCCGTTGAGGTCGCCACCAACGAGCTCAAGATCGTCGATATGACTCATCCCGATGTTCGTAAGGAAGTTATAGGTAGGTGGTCGCCCTTAGGGATTTTTTGAACACATAGTCCTCCTTGTACGGTTAGGCGCGTGGATGGGTGACCATCTGGAACATGCGCTGACCAATTTCTTTGCTGAAGCGCACGGACATAGCTTATAGAGCTAAGTCCTGAAGATGTGCCGAAGCATCACTTTACGAACGCACATGGACTTTGTTCTTGAAGATGTACTGAGGTTTAATTTTGCCAACACGCATGGACTTCAGTCCCGAAGATACGTCGAGGTCTAACTTTGCTAACATATATGGACTTTGGTCCTAAAGATGCGTCGAGGCTCAGATTTGCGGATGCACATAGCTTCAGATGCCTGATGCAAGGCTTCGCTTGATGTACAGTTCATCATGCGTATATTTCATAATATGCATGGTTTTTGTTTTTTTTTTAGAAAAGATTATTTTTCTAACTTTTTTTTTCTTCGTCCCTTTATGCAGTGTCTATGACCTTGCCTAGGTTGGACGAGATTTTGTTTGACTACTCCCTCCGCTAGATGGGTCGATATTTCAATGAAGAGGTTTTCAATTCTTCCAAGGTTGTAATCATGCTGGACTAGCCACCGCAAATGAGAGCACTGATTGTAGGAGTCTAAAAATCAATGGGCGCCCCTCTCAACAAAGCTCCAGCATCAAGTGGCGCCAGATCATTAAGTTATGCCAGTCTCAGGTTGCGTCTAAGCCATCTAAGGTTGCGCCTAAGCTAGGGTGCACGAGCTCTACGTGGCAAGCATCCTCGAGAAGCTGCAACGGCTACCATCATTACTGACAGCTCTGACAGCTCGTCAGTCGAAGAAAATCTATTTGAATCCCGTGCAACGTGGCGCTTGAGGAGATTTTGTCAGCATGGAATTAATGCTGACGTATAGTTTGCATAAGTTATTAAGAAGTGCGAGAATCAATTGTCATAACATAAAAGACCCAGTCAAAGGCGCCAAACGTTAAGTTGCGCACGCGCGCCACCTAGAGTGTTGGCGCCACCTGATCAACTTTTATTCAGAAGCAGGATGATGTGGCACGCATGCTACTAATCTCCAATAACGTGTCCACTACACTGTCCACGACTGTGCGAATCTCACTCAAACGATGCCACACGTCCCCAGCAGTTCAAGTAACCATTCGTGCAACTGGATTGAAGGCGCGCAACCTGAAGTGTGCGCAACTCAGAAAACAGTTATTTTAAAAGATAGTAGAGTTTTAAATCAGTTCGAATGCATCACTAATGATCATAATCTACTGATAAAGTGCTGTTGCATCTTCCAGAGGCTCATGTCTTCGATATCAAATCGTCCAATGGATAAAGTGATCATCTTCTGATCAGATTCCTATAGTTGTACTTCCCCATAAATCAATTGTACTCTTGTACTTTCTTTCTTTCTTAGTTTGTAGAAATCAAACTTTTGTTTTTGCAAACAAAATGATAACTCTGCTAGAGACAACTTTCTCCTATGACGAGAAAGTGACAACTCAATGTGATACCACATCGATTGGCAAGACGCAGAAGACTTTGGTCGTTCAAGTCGACCAAACTGCTTATGAAGCAATGTTCAGTGCTGGGGGTACCAGGCACACCGCAGTTGCTACTAAGAGGAAAGCGTGCACTGTGTGGACTTTCAAGTCCTCTCTGCCAACCATTGCTCCTGTGCAACTTGTGCATATTGCTTCTCTGCCAACCAGAACTCCTGTGCAACCTGCACAGATTGCTTCTCTGCTAACCAGAACTCTTGCGTAACCTGCGCCTATTGCTTCTTCGGCTCTGAACAAAGGAAAAAGCCTTTTGGCAACTACCTCATTTTCTCCAATTCTGAACTCGAGGAAGAACCTATCTAACGAGAGTGCTAGACAGAACAAAGGGAAGCGCTCTTTGGCCTTTCCTCAACCTGCGTAACCTGCGCCTGTGGCCTCTCAGCCATAAAACAAAGAAAACGCTCTTTAGCTACTCTTTCTCCAAATTTAAACTTGGCAAGGAATACACCTATTCCAACCTCATCACAGAATAAAGGAAAGCGTCATTTGGCATTTTCTAATTCTTCTCCAGTCCTTGACTTGGTAGAAAGTATCTCTGGTGGCACCTATGCGCTAGTCTGTGTAAAAGCTCTTTTGGGCAGGAACTCTACTCCTCTGAACAGAGACAATCAAATCTCTGCTAAGAAAGTGAGTTCTGTTCAAACTGAACTGTCTGTTACCCAGTTGCGCCAGGGCAAGCACATAAGAACAGGTTGCACAACACAAAAAGGAATTCTGCCAAATCACAAAAATACAACTATGAATCTTCCAACCCTGCACATCTCAAGATCCAAGCAGCGTAAGCTGCTAGTATCTCAGACAGATACACAAGTAGCAGACCTATCTTACCTATGCACCTGCGCTAGTGGCTAACTTACGCCAGAAGCAGACTTCTGAAGTCAAGAACCCCTTTTCCTATGCTAACTAACTCAGCACTTCCTTGTACACTCAAGGAATAGGACATCTTAAGAATCGAAATCATGTTCCTAACATCATTAAAGAATATGTTCCTTCGATTTTTTCTCATCCTGTTGTTGTAACCGATCTCCGTGAAACTCTTAAACAAAAGCGGATGATCGCAAATTCGTCTTATCCATCAGTAATACAGCCCCAAGAACATCACTGTAACCATCACCATGAGGTAGTTATCAAATGTTGTTGTCAATCAGCTAAACGGTCTTTCTTTGACCATCTGAATTACTCTCAGATTCCTCAACCGATGATAATGGACGAAGATGAATTGTTGTATGCCTTTGTCAACATGATGTCTCGAAGCACTGGAGGTGGAAAACGCCCGAGACGTAATGCATGTCACAATCCCAGTCAACAATACTTAGATCGGATTCATGAATCCAACGAATGAGTATACCAATATACCAGATCAAGAAGCTGAGACACAATCGGTCAAAGGAATCTTCCTTCCGACAAAGAAATAATCGGTCAAAAGAATCTTCCTTTCGATCAAGAAACAATCGGTCAAAGGAATCTTCCTTCAGACCAAGAAATAATCGGTCAAAGGAACCTTCCTTCTGACTAAGAAACAATCGGTCAAAAGAATCTTCCTGATTCCAACCAAGACTCTTTCAGTCAAAAGGACATCCCTATCACTTATTCTGGGGGTAGTTCCTTATATGACTTTGATGCTGATAGCAAAAGTTCTGAAAGGACCATCTTTTCTACTAGCTCGTCTTCGATAGCTAGAGAAGTGACTGCTTATGTCGTCACAGAAGATCAAAATGCTTCCAGTTCTAACAGTCAAGAGGAGAGAATTGCTGCTTTAGAGGCTAGTTTGAAGAGCATGGTTGAGATAATGACAGACATGCATGCTGTGATTATGACACAACATACGGTTCCACTGGTCGCGAATCTAATTCTGACCTAAGAACCTATAATGACATCAGCTCCCGTCAACATTGGTCTTGGGGTACAGTCTCCTCACACCGCTTCCATACCTGTGCAAGCTATTCTAAGTCAATCTGGTACTGGAGGTGGTACTTATCATGCAGTACCCCCTCCTAACATATCAAATCAATCCACTGCTCCACAATCATCGGGAGATACCAATGAGGCGGTAAAACTTTTACGTACTCAATTTGAAGATTTCAAACAGAAAGACGGCTTGCAGAAACTTAGGATCAAGCAGCCTTATCCTATAGAGTAGAAGGAAGTCCAATTTCCTCCCCTAAACCCCTACTATTATGTTGTTTGATGGCAGCACATCTCCAAGTCAGTTCCTCAATCACTTTGAGGTAATGACTGATCAACTACAGCCAAATAACGCTCTACTCACTAGGGTGTTCGTCGGATGTTTAGCAGGTGCAGCTTACGACTGGAGATGTTTAGTTGGAGCATTAAATTGCCTAAAATGTTTATTCAACCTCTACATGACCACAATAGCAGTGAAGACCAAAGACGAAGAAATTTTTTAGTATGTCCTTTGAGCGGTATCCCTTTGAGATGAGCTGCAAATATTTACTATACCCTATTAGAGATTTCTTAACAGTCTCTTCAATTTGAACCTTCCCTATAACCAAGCCAATAATTGGGTAAAGGCTTAGCTAAATATCATGGTGATGACAAAATAACTATAAGCTAAATATCATGGTGCTCATTGTCAGATTCTTCTATGACACTTTTTGAGTGTTGTCTAGAGGGGGTCATGATATGTAAAGTTCTTCTTGATCACCATGGCACCACCACTCCGAGAGAGCTCTACTTCAGTTCCTCCAGGTTTCCTACATCTTTAACATAATAACCATTTAAAATAAAAACAAATTCTCAAAATAGTTCATACCTTGAATTAAAGATAAATGACTAACAAGTTTCACACGATAATTTGATACAACAGAATCACAAGTAATGATGAAAATCAGAAGCCAATTACCTAGTTTCAGAGGCAAAAACATTCAACCACTAGTTCTTAATATAAACATTCAACTCTAGAAATAGAACTATGTTTAGAAATACAAAGAATATTTAACAGTTTGTTATATAACAAGAGCTCAAACATATACAACCACTAGTTCTTACTGACAAGAATGTCCAACCAATTAGGATAGAATTCCTTGTCACTCAGTTTCAAAAAACAACACCCACTCAAGATGAAAATAAAAAAATAAGAACGAGGAAAAGGGTCACGCATCCACTAAAAGATGCAAAATGCATGCCAAATACAATCATGCAGCAATAGTGAATAAAATTTACACAAGAAAACTAGTAAACCTTGCCTTAGTCATACTCCACTAGACGGTTGCGTTAACTTTTACACAAATTATAAGACTGCCAGCGAATTAAGAGATCTGAGATTTGTCAATGAGAAAACGATCGAGCTATAGCTGTCAATGAAAAAAGAATAACAAGATTCCAGGAATAAATAGCAACTAGTAGTGTCACCCTGTCTAGCTTATCCGAAAGGGTTTCCTCTAACATAGCCAAAAGAATTTGGGGTGCTTGGTTGGGAGTAATGATATCTGGTAGCTGGAAGTTGATCCATGCCTATATTTCCAGTGCAGCTCGTTGTCCTTGATGCCTGTTATGATATGCAAGGAAGAATAATGTGAGTTCATTATAACCTGGAAACCAGTATATATCTAGGATATAATCCATCCAAGAATCAGCCCACCATGGAAAGAAAATATTCTAATTTCCATCGTGAATCACACATAGATCTAGCATTCTTGGATCAAAAGATCTTCAATTATGACAGTCAATACTTCTTGTTTGTAAAGTACAATATTGTAAAGAATAGCATATACTGTAGGTTATGAATATTGGCACTACACCTGGTAAAGCAGAGTTTATAAACTTGCGGCCAAGGAAACTCTAGGATGACCCAAAAAACATAATCATATCTAATTCTTTTTGTTAGACTAATTATCCAACTGCATCATTAAGCAAAGTGAATCAAGAAGGAATTGTGCTCAAAATATGTTGCTCCTAAGTAGAAAGAATTACTAATCCACAAGGACTTCAGAGCTGGCTAAGGAGCAACAAAAGGTTATAGTAATTCTTGAGGAGCAGATAATAAGGCAGGTCTTGAGAAAAGCCACAGGAAACTTTAATATGCCAGAAATGGAAAATCATCCTTGATGATTGGACAATCTAGTGCAACCAAGGTAGGTCTTATGAAAACAATCCTTTGTTAAGAAACTAGATAGACAAGATAAAATACATATACAGGCGTACCCCATTGTTATTAATCTATTAGGTAGTTGTTGGGGCATGTTATATGGAATATGTTGCACCATATATGGACCTGAGATTCAAACCAATCGTCAAAACCACCACAAATATATATGATATATTAAGATGATCAAGAAAAGAAATTTATTCAAGCTGCAACAAATTACTTGGAGAAAAGATGCTTGTTGATGGAACCCAATATGGACATGGATTTCCAAAGCTAATACTTATACAGAGTCAACCTAAAATAAAACAAAACAAAAGGGAAGTGCAAGATAATGAGTACGAAAAAAACTGTTTGTAAGAACCAATGCTTGATAAATCTGGGAAAATTTTGACAATATGCCATTCCAGCTTTATATTCGCAACTTGGTAGACCCTGCAATAATCCAATTGAAAACAAACCTAATTATTTACTAAGGTCTAATGGGTCTAGAAAAATAAGCAGGAAAATGTGATATTTAATCTTATGAATAAATAAGAGAATGTAGTCGAACTTAATTAATAAAATATTGCTAGTAATAAGATACAATATGGTATCTCTGCATGATGCTTGGTCTTAGTTTTGGTCTATGAAGATCATATTTCTTCTATACAACACAAGGCACAATTCCTTTGATGGAGTTTGGTACATAAAATATTTGTACCAGGATCATATTATAATATACAAATGAACCATTACAATTCCATAGATTTGTGGAATAATCTCAATTTGACTGATTCCTTGGAGATTCTTTCAGTTTTTCAGACCAATACACTTACAACTTTTGTAGTTCGACTCTAACGTGTACTCACGTATGCTTGTGTTTTGCCTATGCATACCAAGGAATTAAAAGTTAGATGGAGGGTTCGTGTTAGATTGGGTTTTAGCACGTCAAAGGGGGGTATAATATGCATGTCGAGGATAAATTAAAATATTGGACTTCTTAAATATATATACCTTTTAAATTGTCGAAGTCGAGTCTGGATTTGGTAACAACATATTTGTGGAATCCAAATCTAGTTAAATAGTTGAATTGATTAGATTTAGATGTCCATAATTGGTGTTGTGCTATTTCAGATATAATAGGATTCTTATTTTAGGAAATCCTATTATGATCTAAAATAGGATAATTGATGGGCTATTTTAGGTGTAATAGGATTCTTATTTGAGGGCTTCCTATTTAAGAAATCATATTATAACCTAAAATAGGATTTTCTCATCCTATATATATGGGGTGAGGGTGGAGGCACAAAGCACAGCACAAAGTGGAGATTTGGGGTGCTCGTCCACAAGGAAATCTAAGAGAACGTCTGTACTTTGCACTTATGACTTCGCCATCCAAGACAGAAGAAAAAAAATCTAACCAAGGAGTCGTCAACTTTGGTTAGGAAGATTGCTACGGTTTGGTGAGTGATCTCAAATGTAATCTTCTGTTTTTCTTCTTGAGAGTGGTGAGGGGGTTGAACCTATTAGGGTAAAGTGTTCAACGTGAGTTTTGTCAATCTTGTAATTTTATTTGAGTTATTAAAGCTTGGGATTTGTCCAAGTGACGTATGTCACGGCTATATACTTGTCTTCATCTTGTGCTTGGTGTCCATTAGACGAGGGTTGATTTTGATCAGGTGGGTTGGCAAACACTTCCGCACGTGCCCAACAATTGGTATCAGAGTTTTGAAGGTTCTGGCAACCATATCTATGGAGCAGATGAACACTCGTATGATCACCCTCACAGGAGGGAACTGGACGATTTGGAAGCCAGGAATGGAGGATCAACTCAGGTGTAAGTACTTACATAGTCCGTTGGACGGCGATAGCACAAAGCCATCGGAGAAAGCTGTTGAAGACTAGAAACGACTTGATCGAAAGGCCGTTGGATTCATCCGACAATGGTTGGATGACTCGGTGTTTATTCATGTATCCATAGAGAGTTCGACAAAAGCATTATGGAAGAAGCTGCATTCGTTGTACGAAAGAAAGACGACTGGCAACAAGGCATTTTTTATTCGCCAACTCGTCAACTCGAAGTACATAGAGGATGCCTCAGTTGCACAACTTCTGAAAAAGGTTCAGGGTATCATCAATAAGCTATCTGCGATGAAGATGGTGATTGATGATGAGCTTTAGGCCCTACTTCTCTTGAGTTCTCGGCCGAAAAGCTGAGAGACATTGGTGGTGTCGGTAAGTCCATACCTGATGGAGTTGTCACGATAGAGAAAGTCAAAAGTAGCTTGTTGAATGAGGAGGTTCGGCGCAAGCAAGTGGAGTCGTCACAGGAGTCCGCTCTGGTGGCTTCCTAGGGGAAGGAAAGGCCCAAGTCATAAGCGAGGACATGAGGGAGTTCTTAGATTCTTATGATTGTGAACGAAAAGGATGGCTGCTATCACTGTAGCAAAAGGGGTCATATCAAGAGGAACTGCATGAAGCTCAAAGCTGAGAAAGCCAAAGGTAAGGACGATCAGGAGGATTTTACAGCAATAAGAGATATCATCATCGCAGCGATCGATGCAGATAAACCTTGTGGCATGTGTCATGACAGCGATTGGGTCATAGACACGGGGGTGTCATATCATGCCACTTCGTAGAGGATGATCTTCATGTCATACCGCGACGGCAAGTTTGGATGTGTGAAGATGGACAACAAGGAGACTGCTGCAGTTGTAGGCATCAGTGATGTGCACTTAACGACGGAGTTTGGTGAGAAGCTCATCCTCAAGGGTGTGCGACATGTACCGAGTTTGTGCTACAACTTGGTTTCGGTAGGGAGGCTGGCAGACGATGGCAGTCGTAGTCTGTTTGGGGACAAAGATTGAATGATTGTGAAGGGTTCCCAACAGCTGGCTCGGAGAGATTTGTGTTGTGGCATGTACAGGCTCAAGCCGCTGAGCTATACAGGCAGGCCACAGACATCGAATGGAGGCTCGAAGGGTATTTGACAAGAGATGGATCGTCGGAAACTTACTGAGGAGGGACTTCGAGATGTTTTGAGGGATACAAAGGATTCGGTTCGTCGAGACAAAGTGACAGATGGTGAGTAGTCAAATATTGAGGGTCAATCTGTCGGTCCCATAACAGCTGGTCGATCTCTATGAGGGGTTGCTCTGCGGATCCAGTTTTGGCGACAAGTGGTTTGCCAAAGTTTCACGGAGCGATATTCGTTTCAGCAGTTCGAAGCCTGGGAGGAGATCAAGGTTTGCAGCAAACTCAATCTGAGGCATGAGCATCATCATTCACACAGTTCAGGGGGGTTGTGTGTTATCGACGGCATGCACATTGTGGGATGTTCTGCTCGAGGACGCATGTATATGAGGGAGCGTCAAGTTCGAACACGAAGATTGGAAGGTTCAAGAGTTCGAATCTCGGAAGAACCATACCGTCTGCTTGGTTGGGCTAGCCAAGGGGGAAAAGCTCGTCGAAACGTTAACACTTTCCGGTGGAAGGCAAAAATTGGGGACAGTGTAAAACCCCTAAAATTTTACTATATTTTTTTTATTTATTAAATTCGGTTCTGATTTAAATTTTTGTATTTTACGTCATGTAGTTGTATTGTACGTCGCGCGCAAATTTGCGTTTTTTGTATTTTCTCGTCGAGTGCGAATATGTGCAAGATACATATTTTATAAAATATTCTTTTTGATTTTATTATCAATGATGGTTTCAAAATAATATATATACTAATTACTTTTATTAAAAGTAATTTGGCAAGAAGGTAATTTAAAGATTTGATTTTTATGTTTACTTTCGAAATTGTTTTATCCAAATTAGTAAAAATGTAGTTTGAAATTATTTCCTATTAATACTTAAATATATATTATAATTTTCGAAATTATTTAATATTAATATTTTATTATTCAAAAAGATATTTAAAAATATTTGTTATTTTCGAAATTATTATTATTGGCATTTTAAAAAATATATATGGAAGTTATTGTGGCCATTTAAATTATGATTTAATCTTTGGATTTATTTAAATATATTAACTTAATACATATAATTGAGATTTGATTTAATTAAATTGATTTTAAACTATAGGGATATAATTTAATTAGATTTAAATGGGATTTATATTTGGATTTGGATTTGAATAAAGTAGAGAGTTATCTAACGGGGTTTTTAAACTTCTCCTAATCCTATCCAAATGGGAATTCCTACATCCTATAAATAGACAGGTACTCCTCCATAAATTCCAAACATCCACAAATTTCTACAACCCAAAAATTCGTGCATTGTGTCCGAGTTCCCTTCCAATCCCCTATCTTATTCCACATTTGTTACATATACAATTTCAACCTCTCCGTGTCGGACAAACCCTGACACAAATAAATTCCTATCCCCAATCCTATTCTAAAACCGTGTCCACCATCACCCCGGCGAGAACCCGTCTTCCTCGACCATCTTCCACAGATCACCCACGACAAACACCCAACCAAACCGCTACCACCACCCTACCATCGGCAGCGTTTCGACTGCCACCGCCACACCAATCATCACCACCACCGCCACACATCTCCTTCACCACGACCAGACCACAACCACCTGCACCCCTAAACCACCGTAGTCGGACCACCACGACAACCGCATCTCTACCAATACCCTGGCCGCAATAGCTACACCTCCACCCGCTGCTAACAAACACCGCCACCCGCTGCCAACAAACACCACCACCGCCGGCCCAGCCCCGACAACACCACCACCACAGTAGACACCACAACCAAAAACTAAAGCAAAAACCAATAAATCCGACCACCACTTACCCGACCTCCGCGACCGCCCTCGGCTCCTCACCTCGCTCCTCCGCGATATTTCCCGCAGCTCCGCGCGTCCGCCATGCGCCTCCGGTCCGTCACCGGCAACGGCTGCCCACGCCGGCAACCCATAGTCCCGCGCGCGATCTTCCTCGCCTCTGGCCGTCGACCGCCTCGCTGAACCCTCCTCCGTGCGTCGAGCCGTCCGCCCCGCACCAAGACCGTTGGACCACCGGAAACCCACTGCCGAGACCCTCTTTCCAACCGCTGCGCCGGAGCTCACCGCCGCCCTTGCCGCATCCGCGAACAACTCCGCCGACCTAACCCCCGCTCTCCCCGACTTCATCTCTGCCCCTTTTCGTACCTGACCGCCCGCTCGAGCCAGCCCTAAATCTCGCCGGCGACTCTTCTCCGCGCCCCTCCGTCTTACTCCTCCCACCGCCTCTCCTCCGACGGAGACTTTTCCGACCGACCCTCTCGAACCCCCTCCTCCGCCGCTCGCCGCCCGACTCAGCCCCTCACCGAGCACTCCACAGCTGGCAAACCCCGCCGCGACCCGAGCTTTCTCCGCCGTGCGCCGCGTCCACCTAAACCCGCCGCCTCTCCGATCTCCTCCGAACTCTCTCCCTCTCTCCTCAGTTTCTCGCTTCCTCACGCTCTCCATCTTTCCCTCATTCTTTCTCTCTCCTCTTCATTTTTTTTTTCATTTTTTACTGTTGTCCTCGAGGGGAGCAGATTGCTTTGTTTTTATTTGTTTATCTGTTATTATCATTATTATTATTATTGTTATTATAAACTTGGTTTTATTATTATTATTATTATTATCAACATTATTATTATTAGTATTATTATTATTATATTATTAATGCTAACTATTATTATTATTATTATTATTATTTATTATTATTATTATTTTATGTGATATTTTTTATAATATTTATTTATGGGATGTCTGGTTATATTTACTAAGCATGTTTCACTATATGTTTATTTAATTATTAATTTATTAAACACCATATGTGTTATCTTTATAAAGTAACTAAATTTAAGTATATATTTTGTATTGCTAAAAATAGTGTATATTTATTTTCACGCATTTATTTTCAAAGATAAATTTAGAAAAACCCTAAATATACTATTTCCTTATTTTTGTGGAACAAAAAGAAGAAGAGAAGTTTTGATTTAAGATATTATTATAGTATTTTGTGCCTAATTAAATTATGGTTTTGAACTAAAATGATGTGTTAAGAAGTATTTTAACTAATAAAATATTTTTTTAATAATTATAAATATTTTTATATTTATTTTTCTAATTTCCTTTGATTACCCTCATGTCCATGACCAATCCCATTTCTCTTATTCTCTCGCCAATTCGGTATGTCCTATCGGCAACCCTAACAAATTCAACCGTTCTGGACCTGATGGAATAGTCCGTGTGGTCAACAGAGGCTCCCTTGCGTAGTTGTAACACCGAAGTCGATCGTGTGCCACCTTTATTGTACCACACCAGGCAGCTCACCAGGTGACCCCCAGGCAAGTATACCTTGCTAATTGACTGTCAATTATTTATTTTCTGCATTATTTATTTTTGTTCATATTGTTAGTTTCCTTTGTTATAAACTGCGCGTCCAAGCCACACTTGGGTGCAAGCGACTTTATTAGTCATTATTTTATTTTATGCATGATGACTTAGTGTTAGCAGACTACCTTCTTGTTGGGGGATATCCTTATATCTCCTTTGGCTGTGACACTCACACTACATGGTTGAGACATGTTACTAGGGGCATAACTTATTGACTAGCTATCTCTAAAGTCGTGTGACGGTAGATCTTCATAACTGCAATGACTAGGGTTTTAGAGACTCAAGCAGTTACAAAACTGGACGAGCCATGGACATGACTTGAACAGTGTGGGAAATATTGGAGGAGGACAGTCGTTACGAAAGGATACAGATGACTGGATGCCAGTTACGTACACATAGCCTAAAATCCCACCCATGCGCATGAAAGTTGTCCTCTAAGTTGCACATTAGGCGGTTAGAATCTCCTTTGCATATTTAGGTCTAGTTTATATATTATTTTATTATTCTGACAGTTCATATTAGCTTGTTCTTCCTGTATCTTGCTAAGTCCGTCTGAGGACCTGGTTTTTCCCCAGGTGTGTGTTCATGTCTTCCGCAGGTATCCTAGCCAAGGTCATGGTCTTCTTCATTCCTTCGAAGACAATTGCGCTTGGTTCTTCTTGCCATTTTTTATCGCTCGATTTCTTGTGCATTTTTTCATTGAGATAGTTGGTAGTGGACTTTGTCTCCGCCCAACGATTGTATCATAAACATTCGAGTTGATTTTTATATTATATTTCTTTTCATTGTGGATGAGATTTAGTTTGTCTTGGATTACTACATTTTACAGCTTATGTATTCATACGAGACCTACGTACTTCGTATGAATACAGCTGGCATGTTTACGTACTTGGTCCTACGTATTTTAGGACTGGGGCGTTACAGACAGACAGCCAAGACTTACGGTGAGGATGATCGTCAGGAACTTCGGTCTTGGTCGTATAATTGAAATCAGCAGTATCCCAGTGGTGCAGGAGGTGCTACATATGGAAGCTAGCGTCGACGTGACGGTCGAGGAGCTAGAGACAAAGGAAGACACAAAGAAGTTTGGGGGATTGGAGATCAGTGGCATGGGGGAGAAGGAACTCTGTGGCGCGCAGATAGGCATGGAGTCCTATTGAGGACCCATGGGGTCAATACCCTCTCATCAAACTAGAGGGAGGGATTGTTGGAGTCCAGTCTGAATTTGGTAACAACATATTTATGGAATCCAAATCTAGTTAAATATTTGATTTGATTAGATTTGGATGTCTATAATTAGTGTTGTGTTATTTTAGATATTATATGATTCTTATTTTAGGAAATCCTATTATGATCTAAAATAGGATAATTGATGGCTATTTTAGGTGTAATATCTTATTTGAGGGCTTCATATTTAAGAAATCATATTATGACCTAAAATAAGATTTTCTCATCCTATATATATGGGATGAGGGTTGAGGCACAAATCATAGCACAAAGTGGAGATTCAGGGTGCTCGTCCACAAGAAAATCTAAGAGAAAGTCCGTACTTTGCTCTTAGGACTTCGCCATCCAAAACAGAAGAAAGAAGAAGATCTAATCAAAGAGTTGTCAACTTTGGTTAGGAAGATTGCTATGAGTTGGTGAGTGATCCCATTTGTAATCCCTTTTTTTCTTCTTGAGAGTGGTGAGGGAGTTGAACCTATTAGGGCAAAGGGTTCAATGTGAGTTTTATCAATCTTGTAATTTCATCTGAGTTATTAAAGGTTGGGATTTGTCCAGGTGACGTACATCACCGCCGTATACTTGTCTTCATCTTGTGCTTGGTGTCCGTTAGACGGAGGTTGGTTTTGATCAGGTGGGTTGGCAAACGCTTCCGCACGCGCCCAACATAAATAAATAATTAGGTATGGATAAAAATAACTATATGTATTATCTCAAATGTCCTAAATAGCCTAAAACGGTGATGATAAACAAGTATTGATAAATTTTATTGTTAGTTGTTAGAAGTAGAGGAACCATGGTAGAAAATGGGTAAAGAAATGTACATTCAATGAATTACAATTACCATGCATCGTTTGTCATCGAATCCGTTATTGTCATATTGTCATGTATCACTTGATTTTAACTTGACTTTCCTTTTCGTGGCCTTTTAGCACCAGCTCTGAACTAAATCCATGTAACATGGAAAACACCTGCTCGCAACAAGAACTCATTATTAGGATGTTTGGTTGAAGATCCAAAAAAACTAAAAGAATAAGCATGAAAAGAGAGGCTAGTGCAACTGTATAGAGAAGCAAACACAAAGACTAGCCCAGACATAGCGAATGAATGCACACCAGCTGATCACATAGCTTAAGACTTTCATTTGTTAAAGTAAACTGGAAATCATGGTAACGTATAAAATATTGTTTCTAAGTTGAGCTATGACAATCATAGAAGAGGGTCTAAACTATCATGTTATTGCCTCTTATATAGAGTAGAGAGAACTGAGAAAGTACTATCTACATAGCTATCAAGATGTACATGAGTTGCAGACAACAAATTTGGCCTATATGGCATTTTTTACTATATTCTGAAACTCCCATACATAAGTTGCAAGTGTAAAGCAACTCAGGTTGTTGATCAGTAGGTACAATTTCTTTAATTTTATCCATAAATCCAGACCAAACGCACATACCTAGATGTAAGCATAACAACTTAACTAAAAGCAAGAGTATATATGAATGCCGGTAATAAGTATTACCTAAAAGATGGCTCATGAATGGCTTGACATCAAAAACTTCAAACCATGCATGTGTTCACCAGCTCCTATGAATATGACTGGACTTTTACCATAAAGGTGGTGACTTTTACCTCCCTCCGATCATGCTCATCCACCCGCATCATCAAAAACCCTAGCTCCTCTATCATGTCGTACTGAGAGGACGAGAGCACCGGCTCGAAGATACCTGTACGGGATCCGGTGAGCTCCCGGTGGAGGAGGACGACGAGGTGGAAGCGAGCGAGAGGAGGGGGTGCTAGGGCAACAGTGAGGGGTGAATAAAAAAATACTATCGCTCAAGTCACATACTTTATATGACAAGCCTTGTTCTCGTGGGACTATGTGACTTGGCAACTGCAGGAAACAGGGGACAGTGCTTGCTATGACTTTAATAGCCCAACACAATTCTTGTCTAACTTATTCAGGAAAGACTCGATGAGCAAAGGTTACGCCAAGCTTTGCATCGAGAGAACGTGTCGTGCACGCGCTCGACTTGATCAACCAAGCTCTTTGGTTGCCTAGACTTAAGCTACAAGCCGTATAATACGACTTAAACCACCGGACATGCGAAGGCTATGCCAAGCCTCGGACGATGGGACCCTGCATGCTTTATGAAGCATTCATGTGGACGACGTCTATGACTTAGGCTAATTCCAGCATTGTGGCAACATAGAAACTTAGGCCAACTTCCTTCTCCCAAGCCACGGTACGAAGGATCAAGTGTTAGTTTGAAAGCACGCTGAGCCGACTTCTAAGCAGACCGTGGGACCTTTTTCCATATTCTAACACATTCCGACACGTCAGGATTATTCCCTTAGCTATGTGGATGCGTCTCTTTTATTATCAAGCCTAACTTGTGCAAGTTGAAAACATGCGATTTATTATGTGAAGGCTAAGATGAGGCAAGTTCACCGAAACTATCCCACCTGAGTGAGGAGTCACCTCGACCGAGCGAGTCTTCGAGCAACCATTGCAAGGCTAAGTCCGAACGCCATTGACATTTCGATTCCTCTGATTGACTGAGCGGGATGGGGCACTACATCATACACCACTCAAAAAAAGTTTCGTCCTCGAAACTAACTGAGTACTTACTTATAGACCACTTTGATCCAAGGACTCTCGTACACACTATGCCTACGCGTTTCCTCAATCCGAGCCACGCTCGCACTACCATCAATCTTTTCTTTAACGCGATTTCGAAATCCTCGACACTTTTCCATTCCTCAAGTCCCACTTGAATTCAAGTATCACTTGGTTGTATCGTGCACGTATTCCAGGCGTCCCTAAATACATGCATTACAGCCAAGCTGTATGATAGAGAATTCGTCATTCTCACTCAAGTCGTATCGTACACATATTCAGGCGTCCCTGAAATATATGCATGTCAACCGAGTCTCGTGAGTGGGTATTTCATACTCTAGAATTACTCTATCCATCCATTCCAATCCTCAAGATCAATTATTCCAATGTTAACTCTTGCAACATGGATGTCTCGTCTAACCGCTAGGCCATTTCTCAAGGCTAAAGTCAATGTCAGGATTGGAATCATAGTTCTCCAACAATAATGCCAACACTGACCCCAATTCTAGGGTCAAACCAAGTTAATAGTACGAGATTTTCAACCCAAGCTTGTATCACTCCGATTTCTAAACTTCGAGCACAGATCACCTAATTCGCATCGAGGCGTTCATTGTGCAGATTCGAATTCGTTCAAATCACCAATTTGTATAGTCTATTCCTTCCGACATGTCGAAATAATTTGCATATCCATTCTAACCAATTCATGTATTCGATCACGAGGTCGTCTAGCACAATAATTTGTCACACCCCAATCTCACGCAAGTTCGATTATCTACGTTGGACATGAATCACCATGTCACGTTCTCGTAGGATAATCGTCCTTATTGGAGCGTAACTCTTGCTTGAGTCTAGACTAATTCATTCTCGATATACAAAATGGACCTATTCAATCCTTAATTTTGATCATTAAGCACACTGAGTCATTCTCGAGACTATCTTCGCGTTAAACCACAAGTCGAAGCAATCAAATTGCCATGCCATGCAAGTTCGATCACCCCCGCTATATGAATCACCATACCAGTGCTCACGCGGAATGATTGCCCTAATTTGACGTGACGTATGTATAAGGCTGGAGTTGCGCTTACATAAGATAAGAATATCAACGTTGTGGTTATCTTCGAAGCAATCGAAACATTTTATTTTTATCCAAGCCAAGATCTCAATTCGATAGTCTGTTTGTCATTCGCTTGAATAGAAAATCCTCGAGCCAAGTCTAACCTCGACATATTTCAACATCCCGAGTATAGCATCCATCGAAACAACGACATCTTATACGATCATCGTTCCTCGAAACAAAGTACCCCTGAGTTATCCTACATCGATATTTGATACGTCTCAATACCATCAATGATGTATATAACCTGACGATCTTTCTTTGTAACGAACTCCGAGTCGTGCAACTATTGCTATTGTCCGAATTGGATATACCACAATTCCATTCGACCAAGTCCAAATCATAAGTACGATCCTCTTGGTTTCCTCGATCAAGACATTCATTTTTATTTATCCTTCCGAATCCTGATTCAATATCATTTCCTAACTCGAGTTTCCAATGCATAAGTTGTCCGAACGATATCTTCGTTTGGGACATTCGAAGTCACGACCAACTAACTGTGATGCATTCTAAGGCTTTGCGATCACATCGCCTCGCCGACATACTCGTTTTTACCCCTAATCCTAAATTTTGCTCGAATGATTTCCAAGATGGACCATACACCACTCAGGATTCGAGCCGTCCGATTTAGTCCACAATCACGTTCGCATTATTCGCTAATATATCTTTCAGATTTGTTCGATGAAACTCTAGCATAATTGCTCGTGTCATCTCGATAGTCTAAGTCTCGTATCTCTATCGACATTCCACATGTAAATTATATTTATGATTCAGGCATCTCGACGTACTAAGTCGTTCACACTTTTTCTCAAAATCTAAACCAATCTTCCGTATACGCCTAAGCATTAGTCCGATAGTATTTTTATCGATATGCACTCTAAGTATATCTCGTTCTCGATCGAGCGATACTTAATATCGCTCGTAATTTGTTTGCACCATAAAGTTTAGGTGCGCGACACGTGGCACAACTTAGCCAAAATGTTGTATGCATAGCTATCCCGTACAGACTATACTCTGATTTTGCACGCTCATTTGCTAATGTTGAAATAGGGCTATTTAGGCACGCACGCGACTTACTAACTTTAACATGTGTTTTCTATCAACTCAAGTTAGACACCATTCTGCACAAAGGCCATCGCCTACCGATGTGTTCGATTGAACACGTGTACAAGCTTTGAAAATATTTTGACTTATTGTATGGACATGCCGTGGGACATTTGAGAGAGAGCGCACACTTCTTTACCAATGACAAGCTTTCAAAACAGAGAGAATCGACATGAAGTCCAAGGACGTAAAGCCGTGCTCTGATACCATTATGTCATGCCCCGCTCCCGTAGGAGCGATCGTCCTCGCTAAGACGTGATGCCGCGTGAGCCTAGATTGCGCTCACACAAGGCAAGTCCATAACGGCCGATTACAGGCTACGCGACGGGGGTCATTGCACAGAAGTCCCAAGTAGAAACATTGAATATTTAGCAGCAAAAATTTAAAAGCAAAACCCAAGTCATGCAAAGTACTCTTTTATTGATATTGAACAAAGATTACAATGTGGGCACGAGGCCAAATTACAAGTCTCTCAAGCTTACTTTTCTCTCATATTACAAGTCACTCTGCTCTCTCTCAATTCTTAATCCAGGCTTCAAGACGACGAGTGGCAGATTCTACGGGATGGCGATGTCCATACATTATGTCCCATTTAGGTTCTGACTCCATGCGGCCGTACGCCTTAAAACGCCAAGGAACTCTGTGCCTCGACGCATCTAAGCGAGCTTCGTGCCATCAGGCTTCTACCTATGCCTACACATAAAAATTGTGTGGGTGTCAGTACTCAACTGTACTGGTGGAGTGAGCTCCTCGCCCACCCATACATAACCGACACGTTCATTTACTTTGTGCAGCTTAATCCCTTTTTGATTATCTTTTTAGTCTTACCTTAGGATCAGTTTTAAGTCAAAGACGTCTTGGCCTATACTTGGCAACGCAACGACAGGGTTGTGCTATACTCTATTCGTGACTTCAATATATTCGAGGCAGTGCCTTGCCAAGTAGAACTTTGGCAACTCGACCGTACCAAGACTTTCACTTATTTTATGTGCCTCTAGACCATTCTCGTACCAACGACGTCAAAGGGGACGATTCGTGCTGGTCGTGCCAATACACTTGCACATGCCTAAGATCGAGGCCATGCCTCCCAAGATCAACCAGACTTAACCAACTTGCGTTAGGGCCCTTCCTGACTTAACTCGAGAAGGCCACATTCATGCCGAAGCACGTGTCCTTGCTATAGGCAAATCTTAGGCTCCAAAATGGTGTTGCAACCATGCACACCCTAACCCGCGCCGATTCAATCTAGCGATTGCTACAAATATGCCTTGTGAACCCAACTCATAACTTACTGGTACTCGACGCAATCCAAAGGCATACACGCGGATAGCCCCTCTTATGCCGACATATCTATATGAATGGTCACTAGCAATGTCAAGCTATCCTGGATCTTTGTATATGGTGACCATCCGCGTGGCGAGGTACGAGCTTCCACCGAATGACCCATAGCCTATATTGTAACGGTTCACTTTAATCGAGTCGTACCGTCGATGAAGGTCGTACAATATCTGCAATTCCTCCTAGGCCGACACGAACTCGCCGCCCCAGGATCGTTCGAGGAATTTATCCTTGCGTACAAGTTGTCCAATGACCATGCAAGACTCAACTCGATCTATCAAGTCTTTCTTTAATCATGACCATGCTTTCCATCTTTCTATCGAGACTCCCAAGTAGCGGGACCGATCTCGCGTGATTCCTTATCGAGACTCACAAGTAGCGGGACTGATCTCGTGAACGTCCTTATCGAGACTTATCGAGACTCCCAAGTAGTGGGACCGATCTCGGCGACAACCAGTCGCGTGGACTTCCTTTGTCCGTGGCGTGCTTTTCACTAAACCAACCGTGGCTCGTGCCTTAGGCAGACCTTATTCTCTAGGCAATGCTATCGCTCAAGTCACATACTTTATATGATGAGCCTTGTTCTCGTGTGACTATGTGACTTGGCAATCGCAGGAAACAGGGGACAGTGCTTGCTATGATTCGATAGCCCAGCACAGTTCTTGTCTAACTTATTAGAGCAATGACTCGATGAGCAAAGGCTACACCAAGCTTTACATCGAGAGAACAAGTCGTGCATGCGCTCGACTAGATCAACCAAGCTCTTTGGTTGCCTAGACTTAAGACACAAGCCGTAGAATACGACTTAAACCATGGGACATGCGAAGGCTATGCCAAGCCTTGGACGACGGGACCCTGCATGCTTTATGAAGCATTTATGCGGGCGATGCCTATGACTTAGGCTAATTCCAACATTGTGGCAACTTAGAAACTTAGGCCAACTTCCTTCTCCCAAGCCACGGGACGAAGGATCGAGTTCCAGTTTGAAAGCACGTTGAGCCGACTTCTAAGCAGACCGTGGGATCTTTTTCTATGTTCTAACACATTTTGACCCATCGGAATTATTCCCTTAGCTATGTGGATGCGTCTCTTTTATTATCAAGCCTAACTTGTGCAAGTTGAAAACATGCAATTTATTATGTGAAGGCTAAGAGAGGCAAGTTCATCGAAACTACCCCACCTGAGTGAGGATTCGCCTTGACCCAGCGAGTCTTCGAGCAACCGTTGCAAGGCTAAGTCCGAACTTCGTCGACGTTTCGATTCCTCCGATTGACTGAGCAGGACGGGGCACTAAAATCGCCGCCATTCGAGCACCCCGTGCCGTCAGAGCTCTTTCGATCTACCGCTCCTCACTGGATATGTCGAACTCAAGACCCGGCGAGCCCGACGCTGGCCCAGCCTTGAGTCTCCACCGCATGTGCGCCGTTGGACTTCTCAACCGTCGTGTGCCATCGCCTCGATATTCCAGACCCCTTCGCTGACCTCCGACGCCGCATAACCTCTCACGGTGAGTCGCTTCAGGTCTCTTCGCCTCACCTTCCCTCTTTTTTCCTTCACTCTCCTCATCTTTTCCGTCTGCTGTTCTCTCATTTCTTTTCTCTCTCCTTCTTGAAAAATAAAGAGCAACATAAGTGTTGTTGTATTTTATTTTATTCATTTTCTTTTTTTCTTTTCTTTTCTTATTTTTTTTGGTATAACTAAGAATTGGGCATTGGGCCTTAGGATAGAATGGGCTTACAAATTAAATTTAAAGTGGGTTATTTTGTTAGTAACAATTTTAAAATATTTGAATTTGGCTGGGCTTTTGGGCTGGTTATATTAAAAAAATATTTTTTTGATAAGCCTATATAGATATGCTACGCTATATTATTATTTGTGGACTATAATTATTAGTATTGTTAGGTTATTTTACTATTTTTACAGTATGTGTATGTGTATATATGTAAAAACTGTTTTATTACCTATTTGTTAGTATAGCTATTTAAATATTTTATTTTTTATTTTATAGTACTTTAGATGTGACTTTTGGACCTAAAATATATATGATAAAATTATAGTTTTGCCTTAAAATAGTTTCACAGAATTTTCTAGTATTTATCTAAAAATATTTTAACGTATAATCCTATATATGGTTTTTGGGGCTTTTTATAAATATATATGCTATGAACATTATCAAAAGGTGTATATATAGGTATTATATATCTAGTGGTATATTTTCTTAAGATGGGTTCTAATATACATATAAATAATTTTCAGGCTTTCCAAGTACGTAGTTATCTAAAAATTTTGGGTAATAAAAATATAGTTTTAAAATAATATAAATATTTTTTTCTAAAATAGTATATGTATTATTTATACCAATCCTATCGATTATCAATTATTGACCATGGCTAATCGTCTTTCATATTCTCTTACGAAATTGGACTTTCTTATGTCGGCCTTAGCTAATTGGACTGTTCTGAACTCAATAGAATATTATGTCCCATCATCGGAGGCCATCTTGTAAAGTTTTAACAACAAAGTCAAATTCTATGCTATCATGATCATCCACCACACTAGGCACCACTACCAGGCAGATACCCTGTCATTGTTGTTTATTTACTTTAGCTCACATATTGCATGTATTTATTCATTATTTATTTTCTATAAAATAAATGGTGCTACATAGTCATATTTAGATGCAATTTTGTGTTTAGTTCTATTTTCTGTTACGCAGTTATTTCTATGCTTATTTGACCTAGAATTAAGAGACCATCCTTTATTTGTGCTGCATTCATTGGCCTTGACACATTTGTACTACGAAGTCGTAAATCACATATAGATCTCGGACTTACTTAGCTGGCTGGACAACGGTACGTATAAGCTGTGGGATAGGATTAACTGCTAATAGTATTTGCATGATTGACTGAGCAATTATTAGAGGTTACATGTGTTGTGGATACAACATAGATAGGTATAGGGTGGGAAGGACAGTTCCTTAGCGTATCGGCCACGAATGCACTTTTTTTGTAACCGGAAGCTCCGCTGGAGATACGGTGTGAGATGCCCCATACTATTATTGATGCCCTCTGACGTTCGATGAACGTTACGGACGTAGGCCCCTTGTAATGCCCCAGTCCCAATATACGTAGGACTTGGAATACGTAACATGCCAGCTGTATGTATACGTAGGCTACTCCAATATATGGATTCCACGTATACACACATAAGCTGTATTATATCAACTCCATTTCATAATAATAATCCATGGTCACACACAACATATATATCTCAACCACGACAGTAAATAAAAGAAATAGCCATTTAAATATCTCAACTGAAATATAAAATAAAGTATCTGTCGGGTGGAGACAAATCCACTACCGAGCAACTGAATGAAATCAACTAAAGTAAATGAGATAAAGAATAGCAACTACATAAGTCCATCAACTAAAAAGAAAATCAAATAGACTCCGAAGGTGTGACCTTCTTGGCTGCAAAGGAAGAGTCTTGTCCATAATCGTACTCTTCGAATATTACTCGTCGTCTATATCAGGAGAGATCACCAGGTCCTCAGAGGACGTAACAAGATACATAATATTATGCTATATGAACTTCATAATAGATAAATAAATATGCAAAAGACTATCCTATACAACAAATATGCAAAAGGGTATCCTAACCGTCTAACGTGCAATTAGAGGACAACTTTCACACGCATGGGTGAGATTCAGGCTATCTCGAATAATCCATTGTACATATATTGTCATCCAGTTATCTGTACCCGGTCGTAACATTCCAAGAACGTCATAGGGTATCTACAAACTCATCACTTCCCATAGTTCCATCCGGAGACTATGGTTTACCGATTTGGCTTTCCATATACACTAGCAACTATCCTCCCCCAAGATTCCCACACTGACCAAGTTATGTCCATAACTCATCCAGTTTTGTAACTGCTTGAGTCTCTATATCCTAATCATAGCAGTTACGATATCTATCTATCAGTGGCCAGTCAAATATGCAAGCGTGCCCCTAGCAAGATATCTCAAATTGTGTAATGTGAGTGTCATGGCCAAAGGAGATATAAGGATACCACAATAAGAAGGTAATCCGTTAAAACTAAGTCAATATGTATACAATAAAAGAAAGCAACAAAAAATGACTAATATAGTCGCTAGCAGCCAAGTATGACTCGGACGTGCAATTTATAATATATGAAGAAAAATAAATAAATGCTAAAAATAAATCTAATAAGCAGTAAATATAGCAAGGTATCTTGCCTGGTGGTTGTTGGGTATTTTGACAACATCCAGTAGATGAAATCAACAAGTCAGGAAAAGCTACATGGGAAGACCTTTTACAAACGTCCCCGGATGCTAAAACAAACATCACCAACATTTTTGGAATAAAATAAATGACAAAGATTGACTACACATAAGTCCAATTCTGGACACAGGGGCAAAACGATAATTTCGAGTCAAAACATTATCCGTCGTTGGACCCGCTTTGGATTCCGATGAGCCGTGCACAAGACTGCCCGTTGAATCGGATCGTGGGACGGCAATCTTGTCAACTGTCTCAGAATCAGACCAAATTTGGCTCACGGGACCAGAAAAATGATATGAGTCCAATGGCATAAGTTTTGTTGAGATGTGATAAACGTGCACAAAGTAATTAAGTTTTTTTGCAAAGTGGTCGATACGACGTCACGGGTCAAATTCGTCAATTCGAATTCCGTCAAAGCCCACACGTCCAAAATGTTCGTACGCACCTTTCGATGCCCTCGGGTTGCGACCAAGTCGCCTGGTTTGTCAAAAAGGACTCCGTATCAGTGTTTTTAGAGTTTTGAAAAACTGTTTTTCACCGTTTTGGAAGTAATTTAAAACAGTAAATAATTAACAAGAATAAAAACTAATAACAAGGTTTTGCTCTCATTTACGTTGTCTAAATGACTTTTAAGTGGATTTCAAAAATACCTTGTATGTTGACAGGAAATAGCCTTCCAAATGATACATTTAGGACAAGTTTTTGTTCTATTTTAGGTTCTAAAAATTGAATTTTTAAATATTTTTGGTCTCGATTTTTCCTAT
>JANAVB010023800.1:22614627-22637127 GCA_029216955.1 Iris pallida | reverse complement strand
GGACTGAGGCATTACACTCACTAATTTAATATTTTAATTCCATTTCTTTAAAATTTCCTCAATATGATTTTAAATTTCACAAATAATCTACCAAAATCCTTAATCGTTATAGACCGTGAAGGATTTAATCATTACTTATAAATTCCAAGTTTCTTCTTCCTCATACTTGTGCCATTAGATTCAATAACAAATTCTAAATTCCTTCTTCAAAATCTTTAGTCAATCATCGAGATAAAATCTATCATGTTATTGACCATCTTTTTTCTATCAAAATTTTTTCATTCAATTTCTATCCCCAAAACTTAAATTCATTCTCAAAACCTTAAAATTTAAATTCCAAAATTAAATTCCACAACTATACAGTTTAAATTCCATATGACAAAGCTTGAAAATTACATCTTCAAGATACTCTTATCCTCATGTCAATTTCATATCCTCAAGGTAGTTTTTTTTCTCACTAACCGAAATAAGTCATAAAGATTCTTCAAGAAATTTTTAAGAGTAAAATATATCATATTTATTTCCTTGTGATTTCCATCGACAATTCCACCATCAATATGAAAATAAAATTTCTAACTACCATTCGGAGTTGATAATATCACTACTACCCAACTTAGAATTCAGTAATCCTTCATACAAGATCATATCTTTAAAAAAAATTCCTTAAACCATTTGATAATGTTTATTGATCCTCGAAATATTTAATGCATTCATAACTTAATTATTTCCTCCAATACATTCTTAATTTTGAAGCTATTCTTTCTAGCCATGTAATTGACCTATGAGACATATACTAGTGTAGACATCTTCCTGGCCTCTATCAAGCACAAGAAATAAGATTCACGATAGAAAGGGATCAAGTAAGATGGAAGTCAAGGCAGTTAAAAGAGAATTCGAAGATGGAATCAAGGAAGGAGATTATGCATGTGGATAAGATCCTAATCCTATATGCATGCTTACTTGGT
The DNA here is from genome assembly GCA_029216955.1 of Iris pallida. Classification (NCBI taxonomy): domain Eukaryota; kingdom Viridiplantae; phylum Streptophyta; class Magnoliopsida; order Asparagales; family Iridaceae; genus Iris; species Iris pallida. The sequence continues at coordinate 22,636,162 of JANAVB010023800.1, read as the reverse complement.
ACAGTGATGTTACTAAACAATATTTTCGTTGACCAGCATGGGCCACCATAAAAACATGTAATGTCCAGTCCCAAAACACGTAGGACTAGTAGTACATGCCAACCGTATAATAAATATACGCAAATTGTGAATACGGTAATTAGATAGTCATGGGCTTACTAAATCTCATCCACAAAAATAAAAAAATATTATATTAGAGGTCTTATTAATCCAATATGAAAATGGCAATAAGCAGATAGCTGGGTGGAGACAAATCTACTACTAAGCACTAAACTAGAAAGAAAGAAATAGCAAAATAAAGAATTCGTCACAAGAAGCAAAGGATTATCCAGGTGCAAGACCTCTTTGATAGAGAGAGAAAATGACATGATCTTGGCTGGTACTCCTATGGAAAGTCATGAACATATACACCGGGAGAGATCACCAAGTTCTCAGAGGGACGTAAAAGATACAGAAAAATATGCCATATAAAGTGAATATAAATAAGTCACATAGTTATAGGTAAAAGTAAAATATTTTGAATCACAACATGGCCCAATGTTCGATTATCGAAGCAGTGTATCACACCTAGAACGAAACAAGGACAAGGATGGCATACCGTCCCGCGGTGAGATATTGCCCATTTCATGATCGAAACGGTGTGTGACAAAACATCATACAAAGTCACCTAACCATTCTACTGTGAATATGCAGTTAAGAATAAACCTCCAATGCATGGGCATTCTGGCTATAATGGGATTGGCATAGTCCTCTCATGGGCATAGGGGACGAAGCACAAAACGTTCTGGATACGTCAGTGGCCAACCTGAGAGGGTCATCTCATACCGTATCTCCACCGGAGCTTCTGGGTTACAAAAGGAAATATGCAATCGTGGCCCATATGCTAAGGAATTGCCATTCCCATCCTATGTACCTATCTACGTCATATCTACGTAACTCTAATAACTGCTAAAGCTTTCGAACATGCATCTATATTAGCAGTTATACCTAACACATGCACACTGGTTATCAGCGAACACATGAGTTCCCTCTATATGCCACTCATAACTCATGGCACACCTATATCAAGGCTTACGATAATGCTTCTTAAACAAGTAGTAGTCCCTTAACTCTAGGTCCATATGCATAGAAGAAATAAAATTAATAGAAACAACTATCTCAGTGGTTTCCACCCTAGTGTAACTTGGATGGAGAGTTTTATATACAATTAAGCAATCAATAAACAATTAACAGGGCTGCAACATGCTAAATTGAAAAGTAAATATGCAGTAATTATGGTAAGATATCTTGCCTGGTGGTGGTGTGATGATTCGGACAACATTCCGATTAGTCCAATAGCCATGGTCGATATGTAGAAGTTTGAATTCAAAAGAACATAGGAATATGTGATTAGTCATGATCGAACTTGATAATAGAATGGAATTTCCATACATAAATACATAGACTATTTTAGAAAATATTTATAATATTTAAAATATATTTTATTAATCAAATTTTTATAGAAAAATACTTAAAAACCTGGATAATCATTTAAGGCTAAAACCGCAATTTTGTCAATCATAATTTTTAGGTTAAAACTATATTTTAAAATACCATAAAATAAATAAGCTTTTAAATCCAGTTTAGAATTACATATAGTACCAATATACAAATATTTTGACAATATTAATACATAAATTTGGTTTAATATAAATATAAATAATATCAATGATAATAAATAAAAACTGATAATGATAATAATATTAATGTTATTAACATTAATTAATTAATACATATATGTATAGTATTCTTTTCAAATATAATATAGTTAATAATAATAATAATAATAATAATAATAATAATAATAATAATAATAATAATAATAATAATAACAATAATAATAATAATAATAATTGTAACCCCTCGATTATTATTTATTTATTTCTTTTTATTGTGCTTGAAGATAATTTTCCTAATTATTATTTATTTCTTTTTATTGTGCTTGAAGATAATTTTCGTATAGACTTTGTGAATAATTTTCGTATAGACTTTGTGAATAATTTTATGATAATTTTCGTATAGACTTTGTGAATAATTTTATGTATAGTATTCTTCCCAAATTTTCGTACATATATGTATAGTATTCTTCCCAAATTTTCCTAATTATTATTTATTTCTTTTTATTGTGCTTGAAGATAATTTTCGTATAGACTTTGTGAATAATTTTATGATCAAGTCTTATCAAAAACTAGTTTAAATTAAATACTTTGAGAGTGCTAATTTGTTTAATAAATATTTTATTAAATTATATTGTTAGAATTATGAAAGATGTTTTGTTACATTTTATTAAATATTAATTTCAAAAATTATTTTGTAAATTATAAATAGTTATAGAATTTTGGAATATGTTTTAAAATTATTCGATGACATCGGATACTATCTATATTATCGTAATAAATAATATTATTTTGATTTAGAAATATGTTATTTGACAAAATATTAAATGTTATTTTGAAGCTATGTTGACCACTTATTTCATTTGGATTTAACTCATAAGTTTCGAAATATTTATGAATATCGAATAATATTTTAAATTATTATGTCAATCATTAATAAGATTGTGATTAGATCAAATTTTGACTTAAAAATTTATTCTATTTGAATTTATATAATTTAAACTTTTAACAAAATTAGATATCGATTTTAAAATTGGTAGTATTATCTATTAGTAGATTCGATTAAATTAATTTGATTGAAAAATATTATTTGATTCAAATTTATGTATTAAGATTATATTAAACTAGTTTTAAACATTTATTTCATTTTAAATTAATGGATATTGAATTAGATAAGATTTTGGGATAAATGGAAATATGTTTTAATTTATTTTGAGAGTGTCGAATATTATTATTATAGTGACTAATTATTGATTATGATTTGATTCATGCAGTTTTGAAATTATCTGATTAGTTATCTTACTCATAGATTGAACATTTTCTAAATTAGTATTCTATTTATATTAAAATAATTATTTAAGTTAAACTTGATTTCTTTTATATTCTATTCTGGATAGAATTCTCCCTAAGTCAATTCTTATCCCTCTCCATATCCCAATCAATTAACCGACTCTTCCCACCAACACCTATATATATATATATATATATATATATATATATATATATATATATATATATATATATATATATATATAATATATATATATATAGATGATTGTGTGTCTCTCTCTCTCTCTCTCTCTATAACGCACCAAGACCCTTCGTTGTGTGCATTTGCACACCCTGTCCAAGAGCCGACGACCACGATGCTCGTTCACCTCCATCTGGACCAAGCCGCCATCCCATTATACCCATGCCGATCTCATCGACGGATGCCTTCAATACCTGTGGAACCCTGCAGACTCCATCGATGACCGCAGAACCCACCACCGCCACTACTCATCATCACCACAATCACCCAAGTCACCTTCACCACATATAGACTCCAGCCAGTCAACCAAGCCGCCCCGCCACATGTAGACACCAAACAAGCACCCCGCTCGCCCCAGCGCTACCCCACCGACTCCTGCGTCACCACCCAGCCTAGTCACACCCCCACTTCTACCCCCTAGCCGCTACGACGTACTACCACCCTAACCGTATCGCCTCGCCCCATTCTTCGCCTGACCTGGCCATAACAAACCCCTCGCCTACTGACCCGATCATCCCCACACACCAAAACCATCATCAATGACACCAGCCACCACAATCACCCAACCCAAAAACAACCTGAAAGAAATAATAATGCCTTTTTCTCATTGCTAGGATTTGTTACAATATATATAGTGTCTACATTTGGGCTTATGGGTATGGGCCATATTTATATTGTAAATATTATCTTATAATCTAACACCCCCCCCTCAAGTTGGAGCATGTAAGTCACAAATGCCCAACTTAGGAAGGAAAGAATCGAACACTTGCTATCCAAGGGGCTTGGTGAAGATGTCAGCAAGTTGAGAAGAAGTAGAAACATGCGAGGCTATTACGGTGCCATCTCTAATAGCGTCGCGAACAAATGCAAATCCACCTCAATATGCTTACTGCGCTCATGAAATACCGGGTTCTGAGCCAGGTGCAGGGCTGACTGACTGTCACAATACACCGACACAGCAGACTCCTGGCGAACGCCCAAACACACCAATAACTCCTTCAACCATTTCAACTCACAAACGAGCGCAGCAAGAGAACGGTATTCAGCTTCAGCGGAAGCTCGGGAAATATTTGATTGCTTCTTGGTCTTCCAAGAAATAGGAGACCCTCCAGAAATACCAACCAGCCTGTAACAGAGCGGCAAATCAAAGGACAACTGGCCCAGTCGGAATCACACCAACCAGAAAGACGGAGATCACAATCAGCTTTCAAGAGAATACCCTGTCCCGGTGTATGTTTGAGATATCTGACCACTCGCAAAGCAGCATGCCAATGATCTTGTCTAGGCTCCTATAAGAATTGAGACAAGATATGCACATCATAGGCTAAGTCAGGGCAAGTAAACGATAGATAAATCAACCTCCCAACCAGCCTCCGATAAGTCTCTGCATCCGCCAGCTTTGGACTAGTCGATTCTGCCAGCTTGTGATTGGGCTCCATGGGAAAACCAGCAGGTCGAGACCCCATCAAGCCGCATTCTGAAATGATGTCCAAAGCATACTTTCTTTGACACAAAAAAATTCCTTCTACACTCCGAGCCACCTCTATGCCAAGAAAATACTTCAACACACCAAGGTCCTTCATGTGAAAACAAGAACTAAGGTACTTTTTGAAAGCATCTAAAGCACATGTGTCATTACCAGACACAATCATGTCATCCACATAAATCAAAACATGCAACTCTACCTTCCCTTTAAACAGAGAGAAAAGGAAATAATCGGAATGAGATTGAATAAATCCATAGGATATCAGAGAAGCAGCAATCTTAGCAAACCAACAATGTGGTGCCTGTTTCAATCCATATAGTGACTTACGCAGGCGACACACTTTGTTGGGTTCACTATGCGAAAAACCTGGCGATAACTTCATATACACTTCTTCTATCAGATCTCCATGAAGAAAAGTATTGTGCACATCCATCTGGTACAAAGTCCAGCCTTTCACGGCTGCAACAGCCAAGAACGCCCGAACTGTAGGCATTTTAGCTACTGGGGCAAATGTCTCTGAATAATCGATCTCCTCAACCTGATGATTACCGAACACAACCAGCCGTGTCTTTAAGTGTTCAACACTTCTGTCAAATTTTTACTTTATTTTGTACACCCATCTACTTCCCAATGCTTTCTTTCCAGAAGACAAACCGACAAGACTCCATGTCCCATTATTTTTTAGAGCCTGTATTTCAGTTTGCATAGCCGCGCGCCAGCCCGAATCTCACGAGGCCTGGCGATATGAAGTAGGCTCAACACATGCAGTGATAGCTGCAAGAAAATCTCTGTGTCCAGCAGTAAATATGTTCATAACTTAGAAATTGTGTTAGAGGATACGAAGTACCTGAGGAAGTGACGGGAACAAATGAACTGTGGTGAAGGGGGGACTTCTACTTCGAACAGCATTTGTCACAAAATCCTGTAATCGTACTGGCTGTGATTTCTTTCGCATTCCTCTTTCCAATACGACCTCGTCGGGCACCTCTGGCAACACTGTATCCCCTGTATTATTAGTAGTATCCGCATCACCCCCAGCGGACTCTCCTGTCAATACTTCTGTATCTACATGTGTATCCTGGCTACTCGGTGTCGAGCTACCAGCAACCACTCCGGCCTCAGCAACCGTAGCCGGCACCATCCCAAAAGCCTCTATATCGTCTCCTGGCACTTCGACAGATGTATGGCGTGTCGCAGAAGACATCTCGCTAGCAGAGTCACACCCAGGAAATTCTTTTTCATAAAAATTAACATCACGGGACACAAAAAATTCACCAGTCTCCAAATCATACAGTTTCCATCCTTTTTTATCAAGTGGATACCCAACAAAGATACATTTTCTGCTCCTGCTAGCAAATTTATCATGTCGGGATTTCAAATCATACGCATAGCACAGACAACCGAAAATACATAGATGATCATACGAAGGAGCCGAGCCATATAAAACTCCATAAGGAGACTTAAAATGCAAGATACTAGAAGGGGTTATATTTATCAAATAACATGCAGCCAGAACACATTCCTCCCAAAAATCTACGGAAAGAGAACCCTGAAATCGTAATGCCCTGGCTACATTTAAAATATGTCGATGTTTTCTTTCCACCCTTCCATTCTATTGAGGTGTCCCAACACAGGATATTTAGAACAGTATACCTTGAGATAAAAAATAATCTCGTAAATAATTAAATTCAGTGCCATTGTCACTCCGCACACGACGTATATCAGCCCCAAACTGACGCTTCACCATAGCAATGAATTTAAGAAACATAGAATAAACAGCAGACTTATCCGTCAACAAAATAACCCAAACAGTTCTAGAAAAATCATCCACCAAAGTCAAAAAATATCGTGCCCTATTAGATGACGAAACACGATATGGCCCCCACAGATCACAGTGTATAAGTTCAAAGCATCTCAAAGCACGACTACTACTATCAGGAAAGGCATCACGAGTCTGTTTAGCTTGATGACAAATATCACAAGCCTTATTAGAAAACACACTACTACCAGAGAGAGAAGGTAAAGTCTGCATTACTTTATGTGAGGGATGCCCTAGTCTACTATGTCAAACCTCGAAATCATTCTCTTTGCATGTCAGGATCACCGAAGCCAAAGAAGCTGGAACCTCCCCCAAGAAGTAAAGTCTACCCCTTTGTTCACCTGCTCCAATCACCACTCTCGTACTTCGGTCCTGAACAAAACACAAATCAGGAGTAAATAACATATCACAATTTCTGGCACTAATCAATTGGGAGACAGAGATCAAATTACAATTCAATGTCGGAAACATAAAGAACATCCGTCAACACCAACGAAGTAGTCAAAAATACTTTGCCTCTCAGAACAGCCTCAATAGTGCTCCCATCAGGCAAAATTACAGGACAGACAGGGCCCTCAAAGCAATTAAGTAAACAGTCACGAGAGCCTGTCGCATGAAGAGTAGCCCCAGTATCGAATATCCAAGGGACAGAAGAATTCTTACCCATCAGACGATTAGAGTTTGAAGAACCAGGGTTGGAAGAATCGTCGTTACCAAGCAAGCTCATCAGTTTCTGCCATTGTTTACCTGAGAGTGGTGAAGGATACCCTCCATGCATCATATCCGCCGAACTCCCAGTAAGACCAGCAGGGACTACCATGACCAGCAGCGGCAACATAATGAACAACCCCTGCGCCGCCAGCACCACGTCTCCCATCACGTCTCTGTGGTGGTGCCGGGCCTCTGCCACCACCAGCACCATGTCCGCCCTCACGCCGAGGATGAGTCTTCCACCACTCTGGATAGCCAATATTGGCAAAGCAAGTTGCAACATCATGACCTATTTTCTTGCAATGAGTACAGATCATACCTGATTTGTCCCTGGAATCTGAGGTTCTACTATTAGAAGTAGTAGAAATACGAGGTGAAGACTTGATAGCCAGCGCCATCACCTCCTCAGTAGAAGATTGGATCTGAGATTTTCGCATATTCTTCTCCTCACGGACTGCCTGGTATGCCCGACCTAAACTTGGCTGAGGATCCTGAGCTAGAAGATTAGATCGGGTATGACCATACAACTCAGCATTCAACCCATACATAAAGTCCTAAAAGTGGTCTTCATCCCTCATAGCCTGTAGCTTGGCAGCAAGTTCACTACAGGTACAAGTAGGTAATGGAAAATAAGCAGCTTGTTCATCCCACAAAGACTGCAAATTTCTAAAATAGGTTTCCACAGACGTCAATGCCGTTTGTTTGCACTCGGCCAAAGCCACCTTAATTTGTTGCTTCCGAGTGTCGTTGCTAACAACAAATCTTTTCGCCAATAAGTTCCACAATGGATAAACCTTCCTCAAAGTACGACAAAGATTTCTTCAGAGACGATCAATGGTATTAAGAACCCATTGAACCAATAGTGCTTGCACGCATCTCAATCAAGCAATTTGCTAGCATCATTAACAGATTTGACTTCAGTACCCTCCAGAAAAGTGATCTTTTGCCTAAAGATCAGGGAGAGACGTATCGACCGAGACCACTCAGCATAGTTTGGTCCACGGAAAACAATAGGAGTAATGATATTTCCTGGTGGATCAGCAGAACTCAGAAAATATGGATCCTTCGGATTAGATAATTTAGGGTTATGCGCACTGCCACCGCCAGTCGCGACGGAGTAGCTGGACGCAGCACCATCTGCCATCACGGATGTCGGGTGTACAAAAATTTTGTACAATGCCGATAATCGGCCGCTGATGGACGGAGTCGGTGGTGAAATCGGCCGCAATCAGGGGTGCCGGATCTGGCGCGTAGGAGCAAGTGGATATCGGGTGTACAAAAATTTATACAACTCCGACGAATCTGCGAAAGAGATAAAAGAGATTTATATATATATAAAATATATATATATATATATAGATTTTTTTGATCTCTTCACAGAAGGCTTATGCTGAGAAATAAGTACATAACGACAACCTAAAAGCAATAAAACCTAAAAGCAACCAAACCGAAAAGAAATCTGCTTGCTTGCTTGCTTGGGATCAATGCACAGAAGGCACGGCTAAGAAGCTTGCTTGCCAGGGATGGATCCAAGTGCCTGCTTGCTTGCAATAAACTGATGTGCCCGATAGCTTGCTTGGCGGGAAGAAAGAAGAGCGGATGGGCGTCCTCCGGTCGGCGCCGGATCGGACAGGGGAAGCGACGGGCGTAGGCACGTACGGAAGCGGGCGGACGGCGAATCGGTGTCTGAACGGATCTGTACGGGGCGCGGTCGGCGCGAGCGCTGTCGGCGCGGGAGCAGACTAGGGTTTTTTTCGGGAGATGGTGACTAGGGTTTTTCTTTGGGAGGCTCTGATACCATAAAAGAAATAATAATGTCTTTTTCTCATTGCTAGGGTTTGTTACAATATATATAGTATCTACTATTTGGGCTTATGGGTATGGGCCTTATTTACATTATAAATATTATCTTATAATCTAACACAACCACCATCACCATCGACGATGGGTTGTCCACAACCACACACCATCACTCCCCTCGACCTGGCACCGTGCCCAGAACCCCAAATACGGCCGGCCGTGCCTTTCCAGCCGAGCGTGCACGCCCTCCAGAGCCAGCGCCAGGAGAGCTGAGCTCCCTGCGGCAGTCGCTGCTGCGCTACTCTTCCTCCCTACCGTCGCTTTGCGCTCGGCCGTCCCCACTGACGTGACCCGGCCAAACCCGTACCTGAAACCAGTGCCGCTAGCCGCGCTCTCCTCGATGAACAACCAGCGGTCGGGATCTGACATCGACCGCTCGTGCACAGGCATCGCCACCGCTGGAACATAGAAGCCGAGTTGCGCCTTCCCAAGCGATGCAGGACCTCCATGTGCACGTCCAAAGCGACCAACGCGTCATTCTCCGTTCGCTGAGCTCCACTCTAGTGAGGTTCTCCAGGGTGAGAGCCTTTCTCTCCCCCTCTTTTGACATCTGTATCACCCCTCTCTCCAACGCTCTCTCCCTCCCTTGTTCTCTCCGCCCCTTTCTTTCTCACTCACTCTGTGATCCTTTCTCCTCCTTGCTCTCTCTCTCTCTCTCTCTCTCTCTCTCTTTCTCTCTCTCTCTCTGTTTCTATTAGCAGCAGCAAATTTATTTATTTGTTATTTATTTAATTTTCTTTTCTATTTTCTTTTCTTTTGTTTTATTTTGTGGACTGGGGTCAATTGGGCCTAATTAGTGGGTTTAGATTTATAATAGGCTTATATATATTCCTTTTGGGCTTTAAGTCTAAAACCAGTTTTTTTAAACCTGTTTAGAAGGCCTTAATAATTTACTTAGTTTGGGCTTAGGAATTATGATTAGGATTGGCTTATTTTAATAAATATATTGTTTAGTAAATCAAAATATTATTGGTCCTTATTAATTAATAATGTGGGCCTCTATTCTTAAAAGATTATTCAGGCATAGTATTTCTTCGGACTTCTAAGATATATTTTATGAAGTTTATATATATTCCCTAATAAGATTTCTAATTTGGTTTTATTAAATACTTTCTAAAAACTACATATTATTTTGGCTAATAATTATTAATGATTCCTATTTTCAATAACATTTCATTTAGAAAAATAGATTTATATATATACATATTAGTGATGGTTATTATAAATAGTTTGGGGGCAATATGTATATATTTTTGGCTTTACATTAAAAAGATATTTCTTAACATTACTAGTACTGGCTATGTTTTATAATAATACTACATAGGTTTTATAAATATATATATATATATTTTATATATATATATATAATATATATATATATATATATATATATATGTATATATATGTATATATATATATATATATATATATATATGTTTTTTTATATATATGTATATATATATATATATATATAAGCCCGATGTGTTGAGGTGGTCGGCCGAAGCTTCTGGCTCCTTCTCGGTCAGCTCGGCGAGAAGAGTGGCTCGGGGTATTGGAGCACCATCCCCCACCATCGTCGCCTTCTGGAAGACCTGCATCCCCAAAGAATGATCCTTCCTTATTTGGAGAGCATCTCGTAAACAGTTGCCTACTAATGACAATCTCAACACCATTGGGTTCAGCCTCGCGTCTGCGTGTAATTGCTGCTCGGAGCGTCAAACCGAAACCACCAACCATATCTTCTTTCAAAGGAATTTACCTGTCCATGTGTGGAGGGTCCTCTCTCAGCGTTGCGGGCAGCATCAGGGGTGCGGACGCTTCAACAATCTCTTGGCAGGATGGGCCTCTTCTTTCCACGGTCACCAGATCGTCGCAGCGGCTGCTATGTGGGTCCTTTGGAAGAATCGCAATACGACGAGATATGAAGGCAACCAATACTTCGTCGACCTGCTAATTAGGGAGGTTATCCGACAGTACCGAAAGATCAGACACCTCTGCTCGCACGGCTAGTCTTTCTCTTGGAATGCTCTTTTCTCCTAGCACCTCGGAATTAGCATCTTTTTTATTGGGCTCTGGTATAGGCGTCCGCTTTTCGGACCTTCGGATTTTTGGTTCCGAGTAGCTTACCCCTTTCTTGTTGTATTTTGCTTTTTGAGCTTACTTGTAAAGGCTTCAGTATTTTGCGCCTTGAATGAATAAAAAAAGATGGTTTTCTCAATATATATATATATATATATATATATATATATATATATATATAGTGCCTTCCCCGATAATCGCCCCCATTATATATATATATAGTGCCTTCCCCGATAATCGCCCCATTCTGGTCTTCCTACATTGCCGGCAAATGGTCTATTTTGCTATGGAGAGTATATTGCAGGAAGCTTCCGACCGACGACTCCCTGCCCTCCATCGGCTTTAGCCACGCATCGAAATGCCACTACTGTACCTCTTTCCGTACAGAAACTGTCGAGCATGTACTGCTAGCCGGTGACCTCGCTTCTCTGTTATGGGCCAGCCTCTCTCACCGTTGCAGGCATAAGCTCCAAGTCGGGGGCTTCAATGAACTCCTCGCTAGCTGGGGCCACTCCCACAGGCATCATATCGTCGCAGCCACCGGCATTTGGTTCCTCTAGAAGAATCGGAACAAATTCAGAAATGAAGGTCACCAATTCAACCCCAACCAGCTGATCAGGAAGACCCTTCGGCAAATCGCAAAGATTAGCAGAAGATCCTCACACTCCGCGGACTTCGTCAAGTCGGCTCTGTCCTAACCCTGGGCTTGGACCACGACCGGTTTTTGGGTCCCGTCTTCTTTTGTTGTCTGTAATTCAGTATGCGCTTACTTGTATAGGCCTCGGCATTTTGTGCCTGTTATATCAAATATATATATATATATATATATATATATATATATATATATATATATGATAGGAATTTTCTTTTCTAAAAACAAATTCCTCTTAGATTGATCTTGATTGTGACTAATCGTGCTTCCTATTTTCTGTGACATATTGGACGACTTCGTATCGACCCTAGGCTAATCGGACTGTTCCGGACCCAATGGCACAATCTGTTCTATCTTTAGAGGCTGTCTTGCATATTTATGACATTCATGACTATTTTGTGCCAACATGATCAAGTCATACAATAACAACTAATCGAGGCAAGTACATATACTGATTGCTTTTGATTCCAGATAGTTTTTCCATACATGTTATACATATGTATCTTCTGTTTTGTTGAGACGCTTGTTACACTAAGTTAGTATAATAGATTCCATACATGTGACATATTTCATGATTACCATGTTCGTGACTAATGTATTTACATGATTTCCGTGTTCATGACCTGTTTGAATCCATAAGTACGTCGGGCGGGGAAGTATCTCAGTAGATGTGTGAACCATCCAGAACTATCCCATTGGTCTATCGTGAATAATAGCAGCCACACACGACACGTACGGTTGGCTGAATTTACCCATTAGTCGTTCACAACATACATAGATAGGTGTCATTTCACTTGATTCATCTTGTTTCTCCACTACATGCCATGTCATCATATTTACCTATTTTTCTTCTAGTTGCTATATCTTGTTATAGAGTTTATCTATTCCTTTTTTCTGCTATGCCATGATATTATTTTTACCTGCTAGTTTATATCCTATATGTTATTTTATGTTTTTATAATTTCTATCATGTTTTGAATAGCCTGTCATATGTGTACTTGTTCCATTCCTAACTGGAAAATATTTTTCAGATAATCGCCTGCTACATTATGCTTTGGACCGTTGGGGAGACATAGGTGTACATGAAGGCTAAAATCTAGAGACTAGTTAGATAGTTTAAATTGTTATATTAGATTTTGTGAGACATTGTATTTGATTAAATGTGGTCTTTGAAAATTGTTAAATTCATTTAGTTCTGTGAATGAGCAAATAAAGCAATTATTTATGAGCAAATTATGACTTTGTATATTGCGGGCTAAACAGTGTTCTACCACCGACACTGCGACATAGTTTGGACTTGCGCACACACTCGCATCCCGAAAAGTGGGTGCATATCGTGGCAAGTTTCTTAGTAGCCCATGCAGGTCAGTTTTTGCAAATTGTGCTAACTCATAGTAGTACCATATTAGTTATACTACTGCAAGCCTGCGACTAAGAAGTGCTCATTCATAATTAGGATTGATTTGATTTTTATGAGTGATTAGGACTAGGAGTTCCTTATTTGATTTGACTGTTGGGTAGTTAAGGTTGATAAGTAGGCCATATGATTTAGCCAAAGTTTTATTGAATTCTAAACCCTATTAGATGACTTTCATAGAAGGATACACTATTGTATTTAATACAATGGTATGATCCAAGATGGATAGATTTTTCGCTTGGTAAATTAAACCATTCTAGGATTCAATTTCTAATCTTGATCATTTGTGCAATTTTATTTTCTCACCTCTAATCATCATCATCATATCCTAAAAGTCATATTGCTTATTTACTAATCTTGGCCATAAGGAATTTTTTAAAAAAAATCTGATTCAGTTATCTATATATTGATCTCAAGTCTTTGATTTAAGGTATATAAGTTTTCCTCAATCATTAAATATCAGTGATATAGGGATCATAAGATTTATAATTATTTTGACTTCGATCGTTATCTTTTCTAATCGATCGTTTTATTTTCAAGAATTGATACTTGAAAACAGATACTTAAACTTTTCCTATCTTGATCACATTAGAATTTGTTTGATTTTCTAGAGCTCTTTTGAAAATTTTATGGATATAGTTGAAAGAATATTCATTGACTTACAATGGCAAAGTAGATGCGTACTGTCCCCAATTTTTTAAATTATGGAGACCGCGGGTTCACTGCAGCCAGCAGCGCACTGACAAGACATGACACCTAGGTTAAAATAATCTCAAGTAAACGTAGGCTATCGAATATTATTAAAACTATGTCTTAATTGTCCTATTTGATTTTTGAGTCATTATGTCAATATTGGATAGAGTTAATAGAGTATTCGAGACCGTATTCTTATTTGAGACATAAAACCAAGAGTTTACTGCAGCCAGATGTATAGTGGCGAGGCATAAATTCTCGGTAAAGTGACTTCATGTATACATATGGTTTTTGAATATTATAGAGACTACATTCTTTTGGCATATGACTATTGATTTTCAGGGTTCACAATTTCATGAACTCTCCCTTTCAAATTTTACTAGTTCTTATCCTTCAACCCTTATTTTCTTTCGTATCATTATTAGGTTTCCTAAAATCATTTAAACCTATTTTGATTCCATTTCGCTAGAATCATAGTCGCACCTATATCTTGATTATATAATCGTGCCTAAATAATTTTGCTTTGTGCTAAAATGATTCCAAATTTTTTATCGTTCTTAAACAACTTTGATTGTGACTAAACTATTTTGACTATAATCATAATCGTGTCTATATTTCAACTCAATTATTGCTAATGTTTAGATTTTATTCCATTATGATCATGACTCTTTTGATCATATCTATGTTCGTGCCAACTATTAATTTGATCATGCTTGGATGACTTGCATGATTAACCTTGATTGTGACTGCATCCTAGTTGTATCGAGGTGATTTTAACCATATTTAGACTTTGTCTAAATTTTGACAGTTGACCATGCCTATATAATTCGAATAGTAGTTAATCGTGCCTAATTATTTTTTCTTGTTTAGCTAATTCTATTTCGATTATATCCTTGACCATTGTGACTAGCACTACAAAAATTTTTAGATTAGCGACGTTAGAAAACGTCGCTATACTCGACGAAAACGTTGCTAGGAGAATTTAGCGACGTTGTTGGCGACGTTTCATGAACGACGGAAAAATACGTGTCGCTAAACGAGAAAATGTCGCAAAACGTCGCTCGGGCGACGTTATTTAGCGAGTCAATAACGTCGCTAATTAGCGACGTTATCTGCGACGTTTCTTCTTTGACGCTAATTAGCGGTGTATAAGGCGATGTCAGGATTTGGTCGCCGTTTAGCGACATTTTTGCGACGTTTTGGCAACGACGAGCTGACATCAGATTTGGTGCCACGTGTTGCCACGTCAACATTTAGCAACGCTAATAGCGACATTTCTTAACGTTGCTAACATGTAGCAACGAATATTAACGTCGCTAAAAATGTCGGTCAATAAAAAAATAATAATAAATAGGTTCCAGAATGCAAATAGAGCTGGAGCCTGAGCCAAAATACAGAATACAATACACAAAATACAGAATCCAATCCCTGGGTTCGCCGACCCCCTCGGTGGAACACTCAACACCGGCACGCACAATACATTCCAGAATATACAAAAAATATAAAGAAAAAGTACTATCCGCAACAAACAATGTCAATATATAATATCCTGAACAAACCAAATCAATATCCGCAAATACGTACAAACTCAATATCCTCAACAAAAAAGCTGAATATCCCCAAATACGTACAAACTGAAAAATATAGTACAGTACAAACTCACTATCCTCAACTACTGATCGCCTGGAGCTGGACCCGGTGCTGGAGGAGGAGCGCCACCAGATGACTGTCGTCGCAATGTCAGGATCGTCTGATACTCCTCCGGTGACAACAGGTGGACGAGAACGTCCTTCCGTGCACCGGCGGATGTAGACGATGCTCCCGGTGTACCAGCAGACGGTCGCTCTGTTGCCATCTCCTGGAAATGCTGTATCTGCTCGGTTAACCGCTGCGTAGCCTCCTCCATAGCACGGGTCATCTGTTACAGCGCCTCCGTAGTCTCCTCCAGCCTCTCAAAGCGTGAGATGAGCGTAGAATCATCTTTATGTGGCACCCCCATCCTCTCCAGCATCTCGTCACGCAGAGCTGCGATCTGTGCATGGACGTCACTCTCCTGCTGGCGGATCGACTCCTCAGTCTGTGCGGGGCCGGGCACGCTAGTAGCGGTCGCAGAGGACTGTGACGCAATGAAGGCACCAAAAGAGCCCGTACC
This sequence comes from Iris pallida, assembly GCA_029216955.1. Classification (NCBI taxonomy): domain Eukaryota; kingdom Viridiplantae; phylum Streptophyta; class Magnoliopsida; order Asparagales; family Iridaceae; genus Iris; species Iris pallida. The sequence continues at coordinate 22,620,107 of JANAVB010023800.1, read as the reverse complement.
ATAGTACGTACCCCTATGCATGCCACCAATGGCCCTCATCTACAGCTCGTCATCTGACTGAGCTGCGGTGGGGGGCTACTGGGAGTGCTAGCACCAGCTCCCTCTTCCCGTGTCGGCCCGGCCTTCCTAAGCCTCAAAAACTTGGCCTAGAAATAACATTATATGAATTCTCACGTGGTCGCTAAAAATTAATATACTAATGCACTAGCATTAAGTAAAACTTCTAAAACTCAGCCTAGAAATAACATCTATATGAATTTTCTACGTGACTAAAAATTAATATTAATGAACTAGCATTAAGTAAACTTACGTAGGTGTCCCGGGCCTTGTTGTCTATGAACAGCTCTCCCTTCTTGTGCGTGGCGAGGAACAAGGTCACCATATTCAGGTCTTCTCCTGATGCAACCTGTTACGAAATTATTATATAATTTGTCAGTTAAGTTGAAAGAAATATATTATTGTAAAGTATTAATTATGGGTATACGGCGAGATACGTACCATATGGGTAAAGAAATCCATGATAGACCTTGATCCACCACACGACTGCGACCCCCGCCTGTCGCGCTCTTTTAGACTTTGTGGACTTCTCCTTGTAGGCTTCCTTATCGAATCTCCTCTTCAATACCGCCCAGTCGGCGGTAGAGATCCAACCCTGAATAGGAAATCCCCGGCTGTTGTGATCCTTTTGCTCGGTGATCGCGTCCCTAATAAGCTTGCTGGCGACGGTGGAAAATATAGCCTCGACAGCAACGACGCGGTGGGGAGGGAAGAAATAAGTCCGCTAAAAAATTATAGAAGTACATAAGTTATAACATAACATACTAAATGTTAAAAGGAAATAAACTTTTACGTACCGAAAAGTGCTCAAACCAGAAGGCCTTCATGTCGGCAGGGGCATCCCTCCAGTTGATCCAGGGCCCTCCGTAGTTCTGTCGCAGGAATGTACCCAGCGCCCGGTTTATGGAGGAGGGATAATACCTGTAAAATGGAAATTAAAATTTAATAAACAAGTTTATAATAAAGTTAAACAAATTAAATGCAACAATTTTACTTACCGTCTGGTCCGAGTACAGGCCCAAATCTCCAACCTCATATCCCCCTCCTCGGGCTCGTCGACTCCCACTAGGAGCGGAACCAAATGATCCACGTTGACCCATATCTGAAAAATACAGAAGTATACCATACTACATCTTAAAAAAACAAAAGTATACCGTACTACAGCCAGGGAACATCGCTTAGTAAACCATACTATATCTGGAAAAAAAAAAGTAAACCATACTACATCTGAAAACGTCGCTTATTAACGTTGCTAAAACAAAAGTAAACCATACTACATCTGAAAAAACAAAAGTAAACCATACTACATCTGAAAATTAAACATATTCAATCCTCTTCTGAAAATTCATTTTGTTCCTCTTCCTCTTCCTCTTCCTCTTCCTCTTCCTCTTCCTCTTTCTCTTCCTCTTCACTTCTATTAACTTCCTCTTCCTCTTCTGATACTTCTACCTCTTCCAATTGATGAAACATGTCATGAGGAACTTTCGTTGTGTCCACATCGACAATATTTGTAATAAGAGGTAGTTCGTCTTCCTGATAAGTTATCTCGTCGACATCGAAGGTAATTCGAGCTTTAGTCTTATAGACTGCCCACCAATCTGATTTCCCGGCTTCTCATTTTGGATAGCTAGTAAAGTAAACTAGCTGAGCCAGGCTTGCTAGAACAAACGGCTCCTAAGCTTGATATCGACAGCGATAATTTATGTCAACAGGACCATTTGTCAACTCTCCAACCTCGATCCTGGATTGAATCGAACCAGTCACATCTGAACAAGACGATCTTACAAGGTTCTATAGCATAATTGTATGCCAGTTCCACAATCTCCCGTAAGACGCCAAAGAAGTCATTGCATGGGTCGACGTCTTTGTAGTTTGAAGATTTTATGCACAAATAGATTCTTCGTAGAATCCAAATCCAAGAAGTCGTCTCTTATTCGAGCATTTGTTGACTTGAACCTGAAACCATTTACGCAGTAACTTGGCCAGATTTTTACTTGATAAATTGGCTCCTTGGCTAGAGTTTTAATATACTCATTCTCAAGGATTGCCTCGGGACGATCAACCTAAATACCATAGAAACGATGCTAACTTAATTATTATGTGCAAGTATAAATGTAAAAAAGTAAATTATGACTCCATCCGTACATATGCTCTCAACCAAAAAGAAAAATGAAGTCTCATTTGTCGTTCTACTTCCTCCTCGGTTGCGTACGGATTGTTGGACGTTACCTCATCCTTAAACATGCTGAAAAGCAACGAAGCATAGGTATATTAGTTATATTCAGAAGCAAAAAGCTTGCGAAATAATTTTACTTACCTCTCTAGCTTGTCCACTTCTTCCTCGCAGTTGAGCAATACATATAACATTGCAGCGCTAACCTCGTCGTCATTTAGATATCATTTTTTTATTTTACCAGATGGTTTCGTAGGCAGTAAATACTTTCAGTTTTGCCTCCATACCAACTTCATAGCCGTCGTCATTTCTGGGAGCCCTTGTTCTGTTTGTAGCGATATGAGGCTGAAAATACATGGAACAGAAGTTTGAAATCTCCTCAAGGACATATGCTTCACAAATAGAACCTTCCACCCGTGCCTTATTTTTACCTTCCTCTTGAGTGGTTCAACTGTCGCTCGAACGGGTACATCCAACGATAACCGACAGGTCCGACAACAAGAGCCTCATGGATAAGATGAATCGACAAATGCTCCATTGAGTCAAAGAATGCAGGAGGAAAAACTCTCTCAAGTTTGCAAAGTGTTACCACAATGTCATTCTCTTGCTTCTCTAAATGATCGACGAGCAACTTGCAAGAACAAAGATCTCTGAAGAATATGCTAAGCTCTGCTAATGGATCCCAGACTACCGGCGGTAATAATTCTCGAAATGCAACAGAAATTAACCTTTCCATGAATACGTGGCAATCGTGGCTCTTCATTCCGGTCAGTTTACACTCCTTTATGTCGACACATCTTCTTAGATTGGAGACGTATCCGTCCGAAATTTCAAGTCCTGGATCTATCTACAAAGTCTCACTTTGTCCTCCTTGTCCAGCGAGTAGATTGCCTTAGGCCGCAAAAAATTTCCCTTCCCGTTGTCTATCATGTGCAATGTAGGGCATCTGCATATTTCGGCTAAGTCCAATCTAGCCTTCTGATTGTCTTTTGTCTTTCCCTTGACGTCCATTACAGTATTAATTATGTTATCAAATACGTTCTTCTCGATATGCATGACGTCAAGGTTATGTCTAATCAGATTTGTGCTCCAATATGGCAGATCCCAGAATATACTCCTTTTGGTCCAGTTATGATCTTTGCCAAATCCCTCGCAATGGCTGTTCGTTGTAGGATCTTCAATAGCACTTGGGATTTCTTTTACTTGCTTCCATGTTTCCTCTCTGGACCACATTGGCGGTGGATCGCCCTTCTCATAGCTCCGACACGGAAGCAGTTCTGTTCTACGGTACGGATGGTCTTTCGGCAAGAACTGCCGGTGACAATCAAAGAAACATGGCTTTCCTCCGTGTCTCAAACGAAAAGCCTTAGTGCGGTCCATGCAATACGGACATGAAACCCGACCATGAGTGCTCCATCCAGATAACATCTATAAGCCGAAAAGTCGTTGATTGTCCATATTACTGCTGCCCGCATCTGAAAAATCTATTTTTTCGAAGCATCATACGTGTACGCCCCAGTTTCCCATAGCTGCTTCAGCTCATCTACCAACGGCTGTAAGTACACATCGATTCCTCTTCGGGTTGTTCGGACCGGGGATGATAATAGTTAAGAACGTGTAATGTGTCTTCATGCACATCCAAGGCGGTAGTTTGTACGGAGTGAGGATTACCGGCCAGCATGAATATTGGGAGCCTGAAAGACCAAATGGGATGAAACCATCAGAGCAGAGCCCCAACCTTACATTACGCGCATCAGAAGCAAAATTAGGATATGCTCGATCGAATTGCTTCCATTTCTCCATCAGATGGGTGATCCAACACTCCTTGGTCTGTTGTCGCTTGTGCCAACTCATATTTTCGGCAATCTCTTTCACCATGAACAATCTGCAACCGCGGCGTCAACGCATGTAGTGCATTGAAGCAGTCGGTCTTCTAGACTTGCCTGCAGCAGTTGGCTTGTAGCGATCAGTACCAAAATCCACACACTTCTGCATCCTTGTGATTTGTAGTAAAGCATGCATCTGTTCTGACAGCAATCGATCTTGTCGTATCCCATCCATAGAGATCTCACCATCCTCTTAGAGCGGTAGAAGTCTTCAGTAACTTGGCACCCTCCGACAAGATCGGTAATCACTACAACAAAAAGGTCTATTAATAACGCTCGATAAGACGTATTGATGACGCCTGATACCTAAGCGTTATCAAAGTTCGAAATAACTTTTTCATATGACGGTTTGGGCTAATTTGGGCTTTTTATAACGTTTATAAAACAAAGCGTTATAATATTTTAGAGCGGTGGCAACTTGTAATATTTTGCAAACTTATTAATATTAAGCGTTCGAAGTATTAGGGTTCGGTCCAGCGTCCGCTTCCTCTTCCTCCGCTCCTTCCTCCTCTTCCTCTTCCTCCGCTCCTTCCATTTCCCCTCTCCTCCTCCTCTTCCTCTTCCTCTTCTCTTCCCGTTCCCATGCTCAAAATTAGGGTTCGGTCCAGCATCCAGGCCTAGGTTTAGGGTTTCTCCACCGATCCATTCGTCCGATCCCCTCCGCCATGGACTCCGGCCGCTGTTGGAGGAAGCTCGAGGAAGGCGAGGTCGTCCACTTCGCCTTCAACCAGAACGACGCCAGGAGAAGTTTCGACAGACACTGGGTGAGCGCGAAGATAGTGGCCGACACGTCCGAGATCGTTCGCTTCTCGACCAAGAGATCGGGAGAGGTCCATCTACAAGCCCGACGTCTTAGTTTTGCCATTTAGGTCAAGATTCGAACACACTGGTACTTTCCAAATTTTACTACTGAATCAAATGCACTAAACTAAGAATTTTTATTTTTCGAGAATATGCCATCTCCAGCTGCTCTTTGAGGAAAACATATTCTCGAAGAATCAACATCCTCTGCTGATATATATATATATATATATATATATATATATATATATATCTATATAGGAAAAATTCTACAATAATCCCAGAAAAAGCTTGTATCGATCATCCCAATCTTAACCATTGGATGTTGATCCAATGGTTCGGATTGAGATCAAAAGTCAAAATCAGCATTAATGCTGATGTCATATAATAGGTAGGGAACATCATTTAATGCTGATTTTGACTTTTGACCTCAATCCGAATCATTGGATCAACATCCAATGGTTCAGATTTTGGATGTATCGATACAAATTTTTCATGGGATTATGTAGAACGATATATACATATATATATATATATATATATATATATATATATATAATATA
>JANAVB010023800.1:22610829-22614614 GCA_029216955.1 Iris pallida | reverse complement strand
CAATATATAATATCCTGAACAAACCAAATCATATCCGCAAATACGTACAAACTAAAAAATGTAGTACAGTACAAACTCAATATCCTCAACTACTGATCGCCTGGAGCTGGACCCGGTGCTGGAGGAGGAGCGCCACCAGATGACTGTCGTCGCAACGTCAGGATCGTCTGATACTCCTCCGGTGACACAGGTGGGGCGAGCACGTCCTTTCGTGCACCGTCGGATGTAGACGATGCTCCCGTGTACCAGCAGACGGTCGCTCTCTGCCATCTCCTGGAAACTGTATCTGCTCGGTCAACCGCTGCGTAGCCTCCTCCGTAGCACGGGTCATCTGTTACAGCGCCTCCGTAGTCTCCTCCAGCCTCTCAAAGCGTGAGATGAGCGTAGAATCATCTTTATGCGACACCCCCATCCTCTCCAGCATCTCGTCATGCAGAGCTGCGATCTGTATATGGACGTCACTCTCCTGCTGGCGGATCGACTCCTCAGTCCGTGCGGGCCGGGCACACTAGTGGCGGTCGCAGAGGACTGTGACGCAATGAAGGCACCAAAAGAGCCCGTACCATAGTACGTACCCCTATGCATGCCACCAATGGCCCTCATCTACAGCTCGTCATCTGACTGAGCTGCGGCGGGGGGCTACTGGGAAGTGCTAGCACCAGCTCCCTTGTTCCGTGTCGGCCCGGCCTTCCTAAGCCTCAAAAACTTGGCCTAGAAATAACATCTATATGAATTCTCACGTGGTCGCTAAAAATTAATATACTAATGCACTAGCATTAAGTAAAACTTCTAAAACTCGGCCTAGAAATAACATCTATATGAATTTTCTACGTAACTAAAATTTAATATTAATGAACTAGCATTAAGTAAAACTTACGTAGGTGTCCCGGGCCTTGTTGTCTATGAACAGCTCCCCTTCTTGTGCGTGGCGAGGAACAAGGTCACCATATTCAGGTCTTCTCCTGATGCAACCTGTTACGAAATTATTATATGATTTGTTAGTTAAGTTGAAAGAAATATATTACTGTAAAGTATTAATTATGGGTATACGGCGAGATACGTACCATATGGGTAAAGAAATCCATGATGGACCTTGATCCACCACACGACTGCGACCCCGCCTGTCGCGCTCTTTTAGACTTTGTGGACTTCTCCTTGTAGGCTTCCTCATCGAATCTCCTCTTCAATACCGCCCAGTCGGCGGCAGAGATCCAACCCTGAATAGGAAATCCCCGGCTGTTGCGATCCTTTTGGTCGGTGATCGCGTCCCTAATAAGCTTGCTGGCGACGGTGGAAAATATAGCCTCGACAGCAACGACGCGGTGGGGAGGGAAGAAGTAAGTCCGCTGAAAAAATTATAGAAGTACATAAGTTATAACATAACATACTAAATGTTAAAAGGAAATAAACTTTTACGTACCGAAAAGTGCTCAAACCAGAAGGCCTTCATGTCGGCCGGGGCATCCCTCCAGTTGATCCAGGGCCCTCCGTAGTTCTGTCGCTGGAATGTACCCAGCGCCCGGTGTATGGAGGGGGGATAATACCTGTAAAATGGAAATTAAAATTTAATAAACAAGTTTATAATAAAGTTAAACAAATTAAATGCAACAATTTTACTTACCGCCTGGTCCGAGTACAGGCCCAAATCTCCAACCTCATATCCCCCTCCTCGGGCTCGTCGACTCCCACCAGGAGCGGAACCAAATGATCCACGTTGACCCATATCTGAAAAAATACAGAAGTATACCATACTACATCTTAAAAAAACAAAAGTATACCGTACTACAGCCGGGGAACATCGCTAAGTAAACCATACTATATCTGAAAAAAACAAAGTAAACCATACTACATCTGAAAACGTCGCTTATTAACGTTGCTAAAACAAAAGTAAACCATACTACATCTGAAAAAAAACATAAGTAAACCATACTACATCTGAAAATTAAACATATTCAATCCTCTTCTGAAAATTCATTTTGTTCCGATTCCTCTTCCTCTTCCTCTTCCTTTTCCTCTTCCTCTTCACTTCTATTAACTTCCTCTTCTGATACTTCTACCTCTTCCAATTGATGAAACATGTCATGAGGAACTTTCGTTGTGTCCACATCGACAATATTTGTAATAAGAGGTAGTTCGTCTTCCTGATAAGTTATCTCGTCGACATCGAAGGTAATTCGAGCTTTAGTCTTACAGACTGCCCACCAATCTGATTTCCCGGCTCCTCATTTTGGATAGCTAGTAAAGTAAACTAGCTGAGCCAGGCTTGCTAGAACAAACGGCTCATAAGCTTGATATCGACGGCGATAATTTATGTCAACAGGACCATGTCTGTCAACTCTCCAACCTCGATCCTGGATTGAATCGAACCAGTCACATCTGAACAAGACGATCTTACAAAGTTCTATAGCATAATTGTATGCCAGTTCCACAATCTCCCGTAAGACGCCAAAGAAGTCATTGCATGGGTCGACGTCTTTGTAGTATGAAGATTTTATGCACAAACAGCTATTCTTCGTAGAATCCAAATCCAAGAAGTCGTCTCTTATTCGAGCATTTGTTGACTTGAACCTGAAACCATTTACGCAGTAACTTGACCAGATTTTTACTTGATAAATTGGCCCCTTGGCTAGAGTTTTAATACACTCATTCTCAAGGATTGCCTCGGGACGATCAACCTAAATACCATAGAAACGATGCTAACTTAATTATTATGTGCAAGTATAAATGTACAGAAAAAGTAAATTATGACTACATCCGTACATATGCTCTCAACCAAAAAGAAAAATGAAGTCTCATTTGTCGTTCTACTTCCTCCTCGGTTGCGTACGGATTGTTGGACGTTACCTCATCTTTAAACATGCTGAAAAGCAACGAAGCATAGGTATATTAGTTATATTCAGAAGCAACGAAGCATGCGAAATAATTTTACTTACCTCTCTAGCTTGTCCACTTCTTCCTCGTCGTAGTTGAGCAATACATATAATATTGCAGCGCTAACCTCGTCGTCATTTAGATATCATTTTTTTCATTTTACCAGATAGTTTTTCGTAGGCAGTAAATACTTTCAGTTTTGCCTCCATACCAACTTCATAGCCGTCGTCATTTCTGGGAGCCCTTGTTCTGTTTGTAGCGATATGAGGCTGAAAATACATGGAACAGAAGTTTAAAATCTCCTCAAGGACATATGCTTCACAAATAGAACCTTCCACCCGTGCCTTATTTTTCACCTTCCTCTTGAGGTGGTTCAACTGTCGCTCGAACGGGTACATCCAACGATAACCGACAGGTCCGACAACAAGAGCCTCATGGATAAGATGAATCGACAAATGCTCTATTGAGTCAAAGAATGCAGGAGAAAAAACTCTCTCAAGTTTGCAAAGTGTTACCACAATGTCATTCTCTTGCTTCTCTAAATGATCGACGAGCAACTTGCAAGAACAAAGATCTCTGAAGAATATGCTAAGCTCTGCTAATGGATCCCAGACTACCGACGGTAATAATTCTCGAAATGCAACAGAAATTAACCTTTCCATGAATACGTGGCAATCGTGGCCCTTCATTCCGGTCAGTTTACACTCCTTTATGTCGACACATCTTCTTAGATTTGAGACGTATCCGTCCGGAAATTTCAAGTCCTGGATCTATCTACAAAGTCTCACTTTGTCCTCCTTGTCCAGCGAGTAGATTGCCTTAGGCCGCAAAAAATTTCCCTTCCCGTTGTCTATCATGTGCAATGTAGGGCGTCTGCATATTTCGGCTAAGTCCAATCTAGCCTTCTGATTGTC
>JANAVB010023800.1:22510829-22605829 GCA_029216955.1 Iris pallida | reverse complement strand
TTTATGCTTTATTTAAGGAATTTGGATCTGATGTGATGGTGAGTTAATGAGGTGTGGGCAGTGACAACTATCATAGGTTGCCGTGAGCCTTTTTCACCAACTATACGCATTTTATTCTAGTCTTTAGTTAATATAACCAATATTGCAATATTTGTGTAAGATCTGACAAGGCGGTGCATGGCAGGTTTCGAACCATGCAAGGGAATCACCTTCTTACAACAAGAAGCAGGTATGTGCAAACTATTCAGATTTGGAGTAAATAACTTATAAGCATTCATCATTTCATCATTGTACATAGCTTTATGTGTTGCCAATGTTCCAATCCTAAATTACCTTTTTGTATGGTCAATGAGATTTTGGTTGAGGCTCACTAGTGTCGCCAACTTTTACTTTATTTTTTCTTCTTTCTGAGATTCCAACATGGAAATCCTATATGTGTTCACTAGAGGTCCTTGCAATTAACCTATATGAAAATTAAAATTTTATTAGTTCTTTTTTGACTCAATAATGCAAATTCTATCTTCATTTGTTTTTTTATAAATTATTATTCTCTGTTCCCTGTTTGCATCAGTTTGAATCATTTTGGATTGCAATTCAAATTGTTGATTTTCTGTTTTCTTCTCTCCGCAGAAGGAAGATGAATATCCTTGCCAGTCTTCTCATTTATCAGAAGATGCGATGAGCCGAATGTCAGAGCCAACCAGTGATGTTGATAATATAGACAAAACTTCCTTTTCATGCTTAGTTAAGGTGAACTTTTCTATCCTTGCCCAATTTATTGATAATGTTTTACAGTGTTCTTAGAAACACCCTTAGACTAACGTGACCAGGCTGAGTTGCCTACAGTGTTGATAATGGATTTTTTTTCTTGCAAAATCTCTGCAATTTTTTTTATGGTTTCTATATATAATGTTATGATTGTTCCCTATTTTCATGAAAACTCTTTTCTAAGAGATTACTCTGTCAAGCTTGCTCCAGATATGGGACAAATACCTTATCTCTATCATGACCTAGTTTGTTGTATTCCTTTTATCTTGATATTTCATGATTAGATTTGATTTTTAGGCCTGACAATTATATGGACTGATTTGGTTGTCTTCTCTTTTTTTCAGGATTTCACTGGTGTTCCGGCTGTCGTTGATCTTTCATGATTATTGGTTATGTAGCAAAGTTTTGATGTGGACAATTTTGGTAGTTATATATATATATATATATATATATATATATATATATATATATATATATATATATATATATATGGATATTCTATTTTGAGAATGTAATGAAGATGTTGATATCTATTTTGATAAATGTAATAAAGATGGTGATATATAATGTTAAGTTTTTGGAATGTAATATATAATGTGCAGTATAGAGCGTTATAAATATGCTATTTTGAATAGTATAAAGTGTTATAAATGTGCTTGCATTGAGCCTATACATATTATCTTTTTATAACGTTTTACAAAAGTCCTGAATTGTGCACTATATATTAAATATTCATAACGCTTTTATAGAAACTATTCAGGACGGTTTTTTATAACGCTTTTAAAAAACATTTATAACACCCGTTTTCATAACGGTTGATTTGAAAAAAAAACGTCATGGTTTGTCATTAATGAGGCTTTTAGCCGTCATTAAAAGGATTTTTTTGTTGTAGTGAATCAACTCGAGCACTCTATTGTAGCATTCTTGAGACATGTTAAAGTCAGACTTTATGCTCAAGAGCCGAGTGATCACCTCTAACTGTGAATGGTTCTCACAGCCAGGGTATAAAGGAGTCCTTGCATTCTCCAAAAACTCCATGAACTTCGCGGCATCGGCATTCGGTGCCTTCTCAGCTGCGTCACGATTGTATGGATCGAAACTAGGCCCCGCAGCGTCGAATACCAAGTTCACGTACTCGTTGTCAACACCAATTTCATTATGGACATTCATATAATGCTCCACAAAAGGCTCCACATAAGGCTCCGCTTGGAATGCTAAAGGTATAAGCTCTCCGTGTGCGGTCCATTGGTAGTAATTCGGAAGGAAACCCTTTGCGTATAAATGATACGTCACATCCAATTCTGGTTGAAACTTTATATTTAGATATTTTGCACACGGGCACTAAATGTCCATGCCATCCATGGATTGAGGAAATGCCTTCGCGAATTGGAGGAATTGTTCTACTCCGGCGATGTATTCATCTCGCACACCGCACCTGTCATCTCGAATATGGTTGTACATCCACGAACGGTCTAGCAGATACATGGATATAGCCATTTTAGATATCTGCAAATATGAATAAACTTCAAAACTAAAACGAATATACTACATACTATGGCCGTGACTCGGGACCATTCCTATGAGTCGGGACCATTCCTACTGCATACTACATACTAAAACGAATAAACTTCAAAACTAAAACTTAAAAACTAAAACGAATATACTACAAACTAAAACGAATATACTACATACTACGGCCGTGACTCGGGACCATTCCTATGAGTATCGGGATCAAAGAAACTACGTGTTATAAATATCGGCACCATCGGTACGTGTTACAAATATCGGCACTATCGTGTTATAAATTAACCAACCAACAAAACTACGTGTTACAAATATCGGCCCTATCGGTACGTGGATTCGAATCGGAGTATCACATTTTTCGGTATTGGAAAACAAATAACTATTACTAAATTATCAGTTTTTTTGGCACTATCGGTGCCCCTGACCCAGCCCCCCCTTCCCCCGCACCCCTCCTCCCTCCCCCCTCCCTACACCACCCCTAACCCTAACCCGAACCCTATCCCTAACCCCTCCCCCACCAGCCCCCCTCCCCAGCCCCCCAACCCCTACACCACCCCTAACCCTAACCCGAACCCTAACCCTAACCGCCCTCACCCCTCCCTAACCCTAACCCTAACCCTAACCCCACCCCTAACCCTAACCCGAACCCTAACCCTAACCGCCCTCACCCCTCCCCAACCCAAACCCTAACCCCACCCCTAACCCTAACCCGAACCCTAAGCCTAACCGCCCTCACCCCCAGCCGCCATCACCCCTCCCTGCTCCACCCACCCAGCCACCCCCCAACCATCCCTCACCCCCAACCACCCGCACCACCCCTGCCCCTCCCCCCGAGCCACCAGCACCCCCCCCAACCACCAACAACTAATAGAGAGAGAGAGGGAGTCACGTACCAGAGGAGAGTCGCCGGAGAGAGTGAAGTCGCCGGAGAGAGTGAGAGCGAGCGAGAGCGCCGGAGAGAGTGAGAACGAGAGCGCCAAAGGAAGAGAGTGAGAGAGTGAGAGAGTAAAATGGATGGGGAGAAATAAATTCGGGGGAGGGGGATTTAATTTAGTTAGAATTTAGCGACGTTACAACTACCGTCGCTAAAACAGTCGCAATTAGCGACGTTTAGCGTTTGGCGACGACTAGCTTACGTAACTAGTATACAGTCGTTGTCACGTCGCCATTTGTGTCTCTAGTAGCGACGGTTACCGACGTTTTATTTATACGTCGCTAATGTCCACAATTTGGCGACGTCTTCTTAACGTCGCTAAATTTACGTCGCCAATTAAGCAAATTTTAGTAGTGTAGACCCGTTGACTATACTTTAATCGTGCCATGTAGTATCTTTTCTTAAGGTTCAATTGTATTCACGATCTAACTCGTTTGATCATTGATCAAATCATTTTTTATTATAGTCATACCTAATCGTGTCCCTTTGAAATTTTGAGAACAAAATTTTTCTAAAGTGGGTAGATTTGTAACCCCTCTTCCCGAATTTTCCTAATTATTTTTTATTTCTTTTTATTGTGCTTGAAGATAATTTTCATCGAGACTTTGTGGATAATTTTATGATTAAGTCTTATCAAAAACTAGTTTTAATTAAATACTTTGAGAGTGCTAATTTGTTTAATAAATATTTTTTTAATTATATTGTTAGAATTATAAAAGATGTTTTGTTACTACCTTGGATTTTATTAATATTAATTTCTAAAATTGTTTTGTAAATTATAAATATTTATAGAATTTTGGAATATGTTTTAAAATTATTCAATGACATCGGATACTATCAATATTATCGTAATAAATAATATTTTTTGATTTAAAAATATGTTATTTGACAAAATATTAAATATTATTTTTAAGTTATGTCGACTGCTTATTTCATTTGGATTTAACTCATACGTTTTGAATTATTTATGAAAATAGAATAATATTTTAAATTATTATGGCAATCATTAATAAGATTGTGTCTATATCAAATTTAGACTTAAAAAGTTATTCTATTTGAATTTATATAATTTAAACTTTTGACAATATTAGATATCAATTTTAAAATTGACAGTATTATCTATTAGTAGATTCGATTAAATTAATTTATTTAAAAATATTATTTTATTCAAATTTATGTATTAAGATTATATTAAACTAGTTTTAAACATTTATTTCATTTTAAATTAATGGATATTGAATTAGATAAGATTTTGGGATAAATGGAAATATGTTTTAATTTATTTTGAGAGTGTCGTATATTATTATTATAGTTACTAATTATTGATTATGATTTGATTCATGAAGTTTTGAAATTATCTGATTAGTTATATTATTCATAGATTAAATATTTTCTAAATTAGTATTCTATTTATATTAAAATAATTATTTAAGCTAAGCTTGATTTATTTTATATTCTATTCTGGATAGAATTCTCCCTAAGCCAATTCTTATCTCTCCCCTATCCCAATCAATTAACCGACTCTTCCATCAACACCTATATATATACAGATGATTGTCTCTCTCTCTCTCTATTATGTCTCTCAAATCCAATTCCCATATTCCTCCCTGTCGGACCCGGCTTTCCCCTGCAGTTTGTGCTACCACGACCCTTCGCTGTGTGCATTTGCATGCCCTGTCCAACAGCCGACGACCATGCTGCTCCCTTGTCTCAGTCTGGACCAAGCACCTATCCTATTATACCCATGCCGATCCCATCGATAGATGCCTCCAAAACTTGTGGAACCCTGCAGACTCCATCGATGACCGCAGAACCCACCATCGCCACTACTCATCATAACCACCATCACCCAAGTCACCTTCACTACGAACAGACTCCGGCCAATCCCCAACCAAAGCCGCCACCCGTAGACACCAAACAAGCACCCCGCTCGCACCGGTGCCACCCCGCCGACTCCTGCGTCACCATCCAGCTGAGTCACACCCTCGCTTCTACCCCTAGCCCCCACGACGCACCACCACCCTAACCGCATAAAGATATGGTAATAAAAATAGCTAACCAAAATACTAGAATACGCATAAAGAAAATATACGCATGAAATACTGTAACCGGTGGCAAGGTAATCTAGGTTGAGGGTTTATCCAAAAATGTTGAGGCTTAGTATCCAAATTTAGATCCAAGTCCTAAAAATATCTAAGAAATCTAATATAGAGGAATTTAATAGTACTAAATACAAATAAAATATTTATATACAACTATCATAATATAATATCTTTTCTATAGGAATTTCTAATTGGGTTTATTAATAACAACCAAACCTATGCTAAAATCTCATTGCTAAATTTCTATCCAATGTATCCTATTGGACTAAAGCCCAAAACAACTAATCTTAATACATATGATTTAAGACTTCCTTAGGCTAAGGCCCAAACATCTAGTTAATCCTATTTAGTCCTCTTGATAAAGAAAGATCATAAGTCATCTATCATAATGTTTTGAATAATGCTAGACAAATATTACATCTATTGAACTAAACACTACTAATTATGCTAAACCAGTATTCGGTGGACCCTGGCCAATTTTTCCAATAGTATAAGCCTACATACACACTTTTACTATAGCATATGTTCACATACTAGTAGTCCATGGCCAATTTAGTATACTGGAAATTTGTTAGTAAAATAATCTGCTACTAAATTCTTTTAAGTTACCTAAAGTCCCAATCCGAATATAGAAACCAAGTTCTATTTTCTTTCTATTACACATATATAACTTATGTTCTTCTTCATCGTCTATACGAATGAACCTAGGTGAACATTTTATGTTCTCTTCCTCTAGTTCTTCTTTCATATGGACTAGAGAATCACAGAGGAAACACTTACCTAAAACTAAATTCGTGGAGGAGTATTTTTCTCCTCTCGCTCTCCTAGTTCAACGAGGAGGACTACGAGTTGGCGAAGTACTGCAGAGGAGGTGCTCGGCGCAGTGTGTCCAGAGGACTCGAGACTGAGGAGACAAACTTGACGCTCGACCGATGCAGCAACAGAAGCAGTTCTCTGGAAGAACCGTAGTCGACGCTCGAGGCGCTTATGGTGGCGATGGCGACCAGCGCGGGCACAAGCGCTGAGATGCCAAGGGTTGCGCATGGCCGCTGCAGATAGCGTAAAGACCGTGAGGATGACAATGAGGGTCGTGCATCCAATTGATGCCGGTGGGCACGACGCTCGGGTGCCGACCTGGCGCGGTGGATGCCACACGACTGATACTGTTATATCTAATAATGTTGGAGCGAGATCGTACGGCACAGGCTGGAGAAGTATGATGTCATCGGCGGATGGGGTGGCGCTGGGTTACGCAAAGGGTGGTCGGAGTCTGCGTGGGGAGGTGCACCGCCAGCAGTACAACTATAGGGGAGGAGGTACTGGCACGGGATGATGGCGTGGCCGCTATGGACGCGGGGTCGGCACAGACTGCTCTAGCAACGCGGTAGAGGAACAAAGGATTTTAGTGTTAGGGTTCCCTTACAAAGGTTTCTTTTATATATATAATATAAAGCATAGTAGGTTTTTCGTCCGACCCATGTGCTTTGGTTCAACGATGATGAAAGGACTAAATTTCCCCTCTCTATAAGAGAGGAGGAGGTCCTATGTTGGGTGCGGAGCAACCGGTTGTTCCAACGGTACCCCTGCCTCCAGCTCCTCTTGCACCACCCCTCCCTCTGCCGCCTCCACTCCATCCTCGCCCACGCCGTCGTCGTCGGCCTCTTCCGTAACCCCTTTGTCACAAGCAGCCTCCTCCACCGCGCCGCCTACGCTGACCCTTCCTTCGCTGCCTCCCTCTTCTCCGCCATGACCAACCCCAACCCCTTTTCCTTCAACACCGTCATCGCCATCTCCACCGACCCACTCTCCATCTACTTCCAAATGCTCCGCCGTCGTGTCCCTCCCGACTCCCACACCTTCTCTTCCTTGCTCAATACCACTACCACCGCCGCCACCAGGTTGCTCAACGCACACTCCCTCCTCGGATTTTGGTCCAACCCTTTCGTGTAGACCGTCCTGCTCACCGCCTACTCCCGATGCGGCTCCGCCGACCACGCCATGCGGGTGTTCGACGGAATGTCGCACAGGGACGTCGTCTCCTGGACCACCACCGTCTCTGGCCTCGCTACCCTCGGACGCCCCCCGACAGCCCTGCACGTCTTTGCCTCTATGAGGCCCCACGCCACCCCGAACGCCGCCACCGTGGTCTTTGCCATGTCCGCCTCCACCGGGCTCGGGTCCCTGGTGCTGACCCGGTGCCTGTACGCCTGCGTCGGTAAGGCCAGGTTCGGAAGCCGCATCTCCGTCTGGAACTCCCTGGCACTGGCTCGGTGCCTGCACGCCTACGTCGAGAAGGCCGGATTCGTGTCTGTGCTATTATGGCACGGGTTATCCACTAGTGCATATATAAGGGACGGGTTGTAAATTATGGGTTGTTGTTTGGGTTTTACAACCTGGGCTTAGGCTTAGTAGAGTAGGAAAACAGGTTCTAGAAATAAATAATATCCTAATCATGGGTTCAGGTCCAATAACAGTATCTGCATTTAATAACTATTATATATGTGTGTGTAGGCCTTAAAACCTAAAAGAATAATTTAGCAATTACTGGAAATATGCTATGCATAATCGAAATTATGAAAATATCAATATTGATATATACATATATAAGGAAACAAATTTAGTATATATAAAAATGAAGTATGAATTATATATTAATCTTAGGAGTTTTTACTCGCGAAAATAAGATCTTTCGAAATTCTAAATTAACATTCCTCAACTCGGGAAAGATAAAATAATAAAATTTGGAACAGGGTTTTTCATGGAGTGCACAAAAATCGAGGAGGGGGTAAAAGGGGGTCCGCCTAGGGGGCCTTGCGTACGGCCTACTAGAGGTTGGCGTCAGGTTTGGTAGTGTATAGGAGAGGAGCGGCTATAAGTAGAGGTTTAAAATATAAAACTTTAGAGTTTTATATGTTAGGTTTAATTAGATTTTGGTTTGGGTTGATTTGTTGAGTATTGGCCCCCCAATCAATAGATATTGTAATGGGTATCTCTAGGTTTCCTAATTTAGAAATAGAAAATATTGAGTCAAAGTGCATTGAATCTATGCATATGCACTGCGATTTAATTGATAAAAATCAATCAAATATTTGTCTAATTGGTTTTGGCAACCTAGGGTAGGCTCCACTAGGTTGGTTGTGCTAGGGTTGGGTCCCAAAAATTTACCGAATCAAATTAAAATTTGAAAACAAAATAAATGAGTCTTGTGTGCCATTTGAAAGTAAATAGTACATGGGAACTCAATTGAGCGGGACACCATTGGCATGTGTGTAGTAGTCTTAAATAGGTCAAAATCATATAATGGGTTGAATGGGTTGGATCGATGTCGAGTCCCGAAACTAAATTGAAAAGTATGACAAATTTTACAATAGATAGTAAGTTGGCCTAATTTGATCTGAAAGTTGTCCTACAAAATTAGTGTACAAGAGAACATATTTGAGTGGGACATGATATATCAAAATGAAGATAAAACTTGTCTAGGTTAAAATACATAGAGAACGTTTCTGGTGATTGGCATTTCTTGTGCTCCAAAAATCTAAGCTACGAAAAAGTATATATTAAATAATAGTAGGAAAATATATAATAACCAATATATTAATTAAGATATAACTAATATATATATATATATATATATATATATATATATATATATATATATATATATATACAGGTCGCAGAGCCTACTATGCAGGACTTCCAAGGGTGTTTATTCGGTCAGGATTGCGAGTTGGAGAGGACCGGGCATGTTTGGAGTTGGAACAAGAAGTCCATCCTGAAGAGGGTGGCATGTCAGCTATATCGTGCTCTGGGGAACAGCTATTGGTTCGACATCTTCCTGAACGTTGCGTCAAAAGGGCTTGCTACAGGAACTATTGATCATTCCGTATCAATGTTGCTTGTCCAACAAGTTGTCGAGGAAGTCGAGCTTATTTCATTATAATAATGCATAGAACTTGTTGGGTGGTTATACTGACACGGTTTGTGATGCTCTAGGCAGGGATGAACCAGGGAACCCATAATTCAGTCTGGTCCAACGCCTTAAGGGGATGAAGTAAGGCAAAAGGGAGCGATTCTGGATTATCTAGCGGTCAAGGAAGCTACCTTGCATAGGACTCAAACTCAGCTGCAGGCGAACAGGCTCAATTCTGACCTCGAAGCATGCGAGCGGAAGTTGGCTCGGGAGATGGGACGCTACAGATAGTCGAGGAGATACAAATGGCCAAAGAGCAAAATGAAACTAGATCAAAGAGGGCGACAAATGTATAAATTTTTTCTATGATGTTGTTCGAGCCTGTTAAAATCGAAACAGTATTCACAGTCTCATATGTGTCATGCCCCGACCCAAAAAATTTCTCATCCTCGCATTAATTTACCCCAGTTCTCGCTGGGTGTGATGTCGTACGAGTCTGGAGTTGCACTCGTACAAGGCAAAATGACAAGTTCTCAAATGGTTATCTTTGATTTGATATTTAGCAACGAAAGAAACAGAGTACACGAAACAATTCTTTGTATTGATAAATGAACTGAGCTTACAAAGGCTTTCAATAGCCCAACTAAATTTGCCAGATTGGCTACAACACTCAGGTTCTCTCTTGCCCACAAAGGATTTCACCGTTCCATACATCATATCTTCTATATCTAGGCCGCATCAATCCTGTTACAAGTTCGAGCATCAATGTGGTCGCACGCATCAAAGCACTACGGGATTCCAAGCCTCAGTGCGTTCAAGTGAAGCTCCACCGCGAGCAGATCATTTCCTGAACCTGCAAGTAATCTGGTGGGAGATCAGTACTAATCCTCTCGCGTATTGATCAGAGACCCACTTTACTAAACCAACATTAAGTAGATATATTGAATCATACAGCATACAATTTAGTGATCTTTTAATCAATCCTTGCCTTAGGATCAGTTTATGGCATATTCGAAAGCAGTAAAGCATGTTATTTCATGGCAAGCATGTTATCGATGATTAGCATAAGCAAGCAGGCAACCAATAGCACCCTCGTGTTGTTTCGTGACTTCTTACCAACATCGACACACTCACCCTTGCACCGACGCAAGGTGAATGCGTCTACCATCTTTTTCTGTCATGTTATAAGTGCTCAATGTGCAGGATCTCTGTGTTCTTGTACTTTCGACCCACCGTTCCTTAACTATGTGAAGGTCATTGGCATATCTATGCTAGAATGGACTAACTTGTTTATCTTTTTTTCTTTTCTCAAATTGGATAACCCGGCATCCTCCCCGTATGGGTTTGTTGACCCAATATCCGAAGGACGCTAAACTTACCATCAATCGTAGTTTATCACATCATTAGTAGATCGTAAGTCATGCCCAAAAGATGTGCACCAACAATGATTAACATCCCTCCTAGGCCGAACGATCCCGGTGCCCCGGCCAATACCTCGTTCGAGGAAATCATATCCCACTCGTGCACGGGTAATATCTCAAGTTCATTCGACCATACAACATGTGTCTTACTCAAACAACCAAACATAGGCTTGAGACCGAAACTCAAACATCATATCGTCTTGTAATTCTCTTTTTTTTAATGTTCTCACTCTTTCAATGTTCTTACATTCTTTGTACGATTTCATTCTTCGTTTCAATGCTCAATGGCACCATGTCTCAACTCAATGTTCGTCAAACGAACGACCCGAAGGCCCTAAACATTTCTGAGGTACCGTGCCATATTCGATAGTTTCGTCACATTCATGCCACAACTGTTCTCTTTGCAATGAAGCTATCTTTTATGATTCTCGTGCACGTACGCACACTCTGACAGAATTGTTCTCTATTTTTCGAGTTGTGCATGCGATGCACGCCTCGATACCGTATTTCCATGTTCAATGCCTTAGTGTTCAATGTTCATGGCTCGTTCTTTAGGGCACTCGCCTCAATAGTCTTTCAATGTGCTAGCCTTCTAACTCTTGCACGAAGGCACAAATGACTCATGCGCTGAGGCACTTGTCGATACAGTTATCCTATGTTCTTATGGCTTACGCATTGAGGCGCTCACCTTTGCGATATTCAATATTCAATAGCAACTCGTACATTTGATGTATGTTTTATTTCAATTGTCCTATCTAGTGTTCGACACGTACTATGTTCATCTCTCAATCGCGCCACACCCATGGTCTCGATAGGTTAACAAAGTATACAACAATATATTTTACTTAGGCATGAAGGAGTAGGAAAGAAGAGTCAAAGTCCTTCCACCTTAAGCCGATATGCCTTATGTTTCGCCGAGCCGATGCGGCTCGATTTTATGACTTTGTTGCATGACCAACTCTTCCGACTTAGCCATTCGATCACTTCATGCTTCATTGAATTATCCGACCGATTTGGCTTACCGTGCCTATGTCTCAGTCCGTTGCGAGACGGTGATTTGGTTTTGCGGACACCATTACAAATAAGGCAAAATGTCGACCTCTTATATTTTAGTGGAAACATATAGCCTACACACGGAACCAACTAAAATTAATATTTGTTTGAATTAGACTTGTGCGTTGCATCGATTCGATTTCTTAGAATCTTCGAACCGACTCAATGATTTCTCGCGGGCCAACTTAACCCTTGCATCTAACTTACTCGATGCATTCCTCGGGTCAACGTAACTCTTCGAGGCAACGATTCAGCATAATGTACCGTGCGGAGAGGGGCATTACATAATATACCACTCAAAACAAGGTTCGTCCTTGAACCGAAACCAGCACTCAATTCAAGTGTTTCTCCATATCGTTTACGATCTCGCCCAACTATCGTTGTTTCGTTTCCAACACTCGTGCAAGCATTCATTAACTTTCAATCTTTCCTGTAGCTCAATTTGAATTTAGTATACAACTTTATTTGGATGGTACACCTATTCAAGGCATCCCAAAAATATGTGTATTTTAGCCAAGCTCAGTGGTAGAAAATTGGAACAAAGCTGACAGGTAAATTTCAATCTTATGCTTACCATCTCGTACTTCCGTTCGGACTTATCTTTAGCGACTGTTCTCGAAATTTTATCGCATCTGTATATTCGATACATACGTGATTCATTCAACAAAGTCACTGCATACGACGTGATTCAAAAATCGTATTTCTTATTTCGTAAGTTTTGCACACACCATCAATTCTATACATTGCGTCAAGCTGTTGCGCATCTGATCGCAACCGGTCTCCGTAATGCCTTTGCGTTCGAAGTCGCTGCCCAACTATTTCTAAAGTTTCACATTACAGCTCATTTCGATACGATTTCTCTTTGTTGACTTACAAATGCAGCAACATTTAGGGCTATGCCTGCTAGGTGACTTACGTAGACACCGTGCTTAAATTTTTCTGACGTAACTCAATCGACAGTGCTCAAAGGCAACAATCACTTTGACACAAGGTCTCTACGTCACGTGTTACATTCGATTTCTATCGAGTAGGAAATTCTTAGCCAAATTCTAGACTTGCCCGTCTCGCAACATCGAATGTAAGTTCGATTCACGCAAGCTCAATTGTAAGATGAATCCAAATCTAATGACATAACTCATAAGTCATTCTTTTATCGCTTGCTTCTATGTACAACACGTTTATCAAAATCGCCTAGACTTATCATTAACTTGCACCACGCAATTCCATATGCGATGTTGTGTAGGTCCTCTTATGGGTCTGCAACATTCATTTCGATTTGGCCGTCAAGTCTTCTAGGGCCTGCTACCCCGAAGCTACGCTCGATAATTATGGATCATTAACGAAGGACAGTTACTACGAACCATGCTATATCTTATTTTGGAGCCAAATCATGTTCTGACAATTTCTATGGGACTACCCCAAATCTGGACAAAACTATTTCTATTTGTGCAACTGAGGCACAACTATCCTCCGAGTAATTCATGTACTACCGTCGATGATTTTGCAGTTCAAGAAACATCTACTCGTATCGAGTTCGAGTCTATTTACCCACGGTCCACATCCGAGATGTTATACGCATCAAAACAATCATCAATGACTTTATGGTCTTGTCTGATCAATTGCAAATTTTACGATCAACCAGTTAAACATTCTCGTATTGCTATTTCTAAAACTTACGATATCGTAGGACTGCTCTGTTTTGTATTCTCACATCGTGCTTACGTTTTCTTGTGCACCAATTTCGATAGCACAAGGGTCAACTTTGAATCTGTTTCAACGTCAACTTAACTCGCATCGCATACAACCAAGTTCCCAACGAACTTTTCTATACGCATCAAATCGTTTCCCGATTTGCCGTATCTCGCTAAACTTCGATTGCGTAACCGAGTTACCGATTATCCAACATCGAACCCTCAAGTTATATGATCGAGCCCTCTAAGTTTTACGCATTTTAATCGTACCCAAATGAGTTTCGTCGTAACATAATCAACGATTTTCTTAGGCACGATTATCCGCATCAACCAACGTTTTTATCGAAGTCGCAAGTCGTGCGATCTGATTATGATTTATCGTGTCCAACATTTCTATCGAGATCACAAGTCGTATAATTCGATTACAATTTGCCTTGCCCAACATTTCTATCGAGTTCGCAAGTTGTGCGATTTGATTATAATTCGTATCGACCAATATTTTTATCAAGCTCGGAAGTCGTGCGACTCATCATAACTTCGAGTTTCCTATCCGACCGATCCGACTATTGTCTCATGACATAATTATTTTGTTAGTCTCGGTCATTCGGCCGACTTATAAATTTCATTTCGACGTATCATTCATTGATACGTGTCCCCGTCATATCGTTCCAATCGATTATCAAAGAACACTTGCATCAATATTCTGTCATACAAATTTCAATCGAGTCTCGGTACTATCCCGTCCGTTGCGGACAAGTCTTCTGCAATTCTCACGATGTGTCGATGCAATCCATCGCACAAGTGGTATTGTATATACCACTCAGAATCGATCCATTCATCGCATATGTGGTATGGCATATACCACTCTTAAATCAAGTTATTTTCCTCACATCATACTCGGTATGAACCAGCAGTCTATTTCGACTCACGATTTATGTAGTGATCATGCCGATCACATTCGTAACTTTTGATTGATCAAAATCCGACACAACTCGGCCAATGTATTCATTTGCCAACACAAGTTCAGTGCACAACCGAATGATTCGTTCTTATCGACTTACGATTTAGTCCGCCCGTTGAACCTTGTGCAACGATTCTTTTCCGACATTCGTTACAGCTCGTGCAACGATTTATTCCCAACATTCGTTGTACCTCATGCAATAATTTATTTTCGCCATCCAAAGCCAATGCTCGAATTCATTCAACACATTCGATATCAACTTTCACATTCATTGCATGCATCATTCACAACTCGTTACAATTTATGCAACACATTTCGAATTTTTTTATATCGATGCAACCAATATTTTGATTCACATCTCGCGACTTGTTGCATTTACATCAATAATTATTTCACGGCTCATTGCATATAATGCAATAAATATTTTGCAACTTTCACAGCAAATAACATGTAATTTTCAAAACATATGCGGCAAAATTACATGATTTGTATTAGACTTATTGTATGAAACATCCAGTGCGGCATCGAGTAGAGTCAAGAGTGATTTGATTGGTGGTGGGCAACTCTTTGGAATTGAAATGAAGCAAGCGTCCTGAGAAAATTGAACTTAGAGCTCCGATACCAAATTGTCACTCTCCGACCCAGAAAATCGCTCGTCCTCAGATCGATTTATCTGAATTGTTCGTCCTCGCTAGGGTATGATGCCGTACGAGTCTGGAGTTGCACTCGTACAAGGCAAGATGACAAGTTCTCAAATGGTTATCTTTGATTTGATATTTAGCAGCGAAAGAAACAGAGTATACGAAACAATTCTCTTTATTGATAAATGAACTGAGGTTACAAAGGCCTTCAATAGCCTAACTGAATTTGCCAGATTGGCTACAATACTCAGGTTCTCTCTTGTCCACAAAGGATTTTACCGTTCCATACATCATGTCTTCTATATCTCGGCTGCATCAATCCTATTACAAGTCTGAGCGTCAATGCGGTCGCACGCCTTAAAGCGCTACGGCATTCCATGCCTTAGCGCGCTCAAGCGAAGCTCCGCCGTGAGCAGATCATTTCCTGAACCTGCAAGCAATCTGGTGGAAGATCAGTACTAATCCTCTCGTCTATTGATCAGAGACCCACTTTACTAAACCAATATTAAGATATATTGAATCATGCAGCATACAATTTAGTGATCTTTCTATCCTTGTCTTAGGATCAGTTAATGGTATATTCGAAAGCAGTAAAGCATGTTATTTCATGGCAAGCATGTTATCGATGATTAGCATAAGCAAGCAGGCAACCAATAGCACTCTCGTGTTGTTTCGTGACTTCTTACCAACATTGACGCACTTATCCTTGCACCGACGCAAAGTGAATACGCCTATCATCTTTCCCTATCATGTTGTAAGTGCTCAATGTGTAGGATCTCTGTGTTCCTAGACTTTCGTCCTACCGTTCCTTAACTATATAAAGGTCTTTGGCGTATCCGCGCCAGAATGGACTAACTTGTTTCTCTTTTCTTTTCTTTTCTTTCCTCAAATTAGATAACCCGACGTCCTTCTCGTATGGGTTTGCCGGCCCAATATCCGAAGGACGCTGAACTTACCATCAATTGTGGCTTATCACATTAGTAACAGATCGTAAGTCATGCCCAAAAGATGTGCACCAACAATGATTAACATCCTTCCTAGGTCTAACGGTCCCGGTGCCCCGGCCAATAACTCGTTCGAGGGAACCATATCCCACCCGTGCATGGGCAATATCTCAAGTCCACTCGACCATGCAACATGCGTCTTACTCAAACAACCAAACATAGTCTTGAGTCCGAAACTCAGACTCCATATTGTCTTGTAATTCTCCTTTTTCAATGTTCTCATTCTTTCTATGTTCTTGTATTCTTTGTACGATTTCATTCTTCGTTTCAATCTTTAATGGCACCATGTCTCAACTCAATGTTCGTTAAACGAATGACCCGAAGGCCTTGAACCTTTCCAAGGCACCGTGCCATATTCGACAGTTCCATCACATTCGTGCCACAACTGTTCTCTTCGCAACAAAGCCATCTTTTATGATTCTCATGCACGTACACATGCTTTGACATAATTATTCTTTATTCTTCGAGTTGTGCATGCGATGCATGCCTCGACACCGTATTTCCATGTTCTATGCCTCAGTATTCAATGTTCATGGCTCGTGCTCTAGGGCACTCGCCTCAATAGTCTTTCAATGTGGTAGCCTTCTAACTCGTGCATGAAGGCACGAACGACTCGTGCGCTGATGCACTTGTCGATACAATTATCCCATGTTCTTATGGCTTACGCACTAAGGCGCTCGCCTTTGCGATATTCAATGTTCAATAGCGACTCGTATATTTGATGTACGTTTCATTTCAATTGTTCTATCTAGTGTTCGACACGCACTATGTTCATCTCTCGATCGAGCCACGCCCGTGGTCTCGAAAGGTTAACAAAGCATACAACGATATATTTTACTTAGGCATGAAGGAATAGAAAAGAAGAGTCAAAGTCCTCCCACCTTAAGCCGATACGCCTTGTCGTTTCGTCGAGCCGATGTGGCTCGATAATATAACTTATTGCACATCCAACTCTTTTGATTTAGCCATTCGAGCACTTTGCGCTTCGTTGAATTATCCGACCAATTTGGCTTACCGTGCCTATACCTCAGTCCGTTGCGAGGCGGTGATTTGGTTTTGCGGATACCATTACAAATAAGGCAAAATATCGACCTCTTATATTTCAGTGGAAACGTATTGCCTACACACGAAACCAACTAGATCAATATTCATTCGAATCGGACTTGTGCGTTGCATCGATTCGATTTCTTAGAATCTTCGAACCGATTCAATGCTTTCTCTCGTGCCAACTTAACACTTGCATCGAACTTTTCACGAGCCGCTCCCAAATAATCGGGTACGAGTCGGACACGCCTAGCCTTCATCAATGGACACGACGAAGTAAGCTGTTCAATACTAAGGAAAACACTAAGGCACAATATAATGTAACATCCACAACATCTATAAAACGTCCCAAAAAGATAACCACAATCCACCAAGTCAATTTTGTATAATGTCATCCGGAGACAAATCCGGTAAAATAAAATACAATAATGAATCGCAAAATATAATGTCCACAAATAAAATACAAGCAATAAACTAAATCCTGCAATCTCCATGATATCACCATGCTCTATATGGCCTCAAGCTCACCTACAACGATCCTGTCAGAAAAAGGGCAAAGTACAACCCCGACAGGAAACAGTCTGCAATATAATCTGAAATACAGGATACAATATGGACTACAATATAAAAAAATGTATAAGAACTGGAATATGAAACTGAAGTACAGGAATGGAATAATGAACACGACAATCAATATAAACAAGACAATGAACACGACAATCAATGTATGTGTAAATTTTGAAATATTAAACTAATGTGTGACCGGTAGGGGACCACAATCCACAATTCATAGTATCACAATTCTACAATGTTCGGCTTAATCGTACATGAGGTGTACGATTAGGCTATTCACAATACCTAGGTTGGGTGTGGTCACACACTAGTCAATATTTCCCCTAATTCGCAAGAACAATGACTCACAATGCAATGAACAAGACACAATACAATCGTGTGAATCTCGTGTCCGATATGAGAACATAAAAATAAGACAGAAATACAAGGTAAAAGTTCAAGTCGGTGTACTTGCCTTGCTTTGATAGCACGAGAGTAGTAGAGCATAAGTGTGAAAGTCCACATGGTTGTACAAGTTTGTTACAATTTAAACAATGATATTTGGTTAACTAATTAGCTACTCTTCTAAGTCACTTTATATATATATATATATATATATATATATATATATATATATATATATATATATATATATATATATATATATATATATATATATACATATATAACTCACAAGACACCTTAAACCATTTTAGCAACAATTATTATAAAGTATGTCTAGCCAAATAGTTTTATCAAAATGATTACTAACTAGTACTATGTATGTACCAGAAAAAATTTACTTGAAGAATAATCTTAGAAAATAATAATAATAATTTTAGGAGTATTCTACTAGCAAACTACTATATATGTACTAGTAACATATTTAAAGTAACCTTAAATAGAAATATTAATATAGGTCTTGCTAATAAATATTTACAAAATCTATATATATATATATATATATATATATATATATATATATATATATATATATATATATATATATATATATATATATATATATACATACAAAATATATATAAAAAAAAAATATATATATATATATATATATATACATACAAAATATATATATATATATATATATATATATATATATATATATATACATTTGGCAAGGCTTTGTTATTATTAAAAATTTGTAATTGAAATGAGCCCAGCCCCAAATTTTACGCTATACCACCATCCGAGCCAACCCAACTGTTACTCCTAATATTATGAATAATAACGCATGTAATTGAAATGAGCCCAGACACTATCCTCTCTCTTAATTCCTGTACAGCCCAGGCAACCCACTCAACCCGGCCCAATAACTAAAGAGTACAGCCCAGGCAACCCTCTCAACCCGGCACAATAACTAAGGAGTCAGCCCACTGCTACCAAACTATTTCTTACATTGTTTAAACAAACATAATTCTTAAGACAAGAATTTAAGCCCAAGCCCATGACTAATTATATTAACATAAATCCTTTCATCCACTCTCTTCGCGTTATGCTGCTATCTCCTCTATATTGTTAATTCATATTTAAATTGTCTGTTAAAAATCCATTCTTATCCAACCCAATCCTAGTCCAGCCCAAGAACTCAGCCCTAACTCCCATCACATAAGCATCCATGTTTCTCTCTCTCTCTCTCTCTCTCTCTCTCTCTCTCTCTCTCTCTCTCTTAATTCTTTTCTCAACCGCACACTTCCCCTTCTCCACAAGGAGAACTCCTAACCCTAATATCCATCTTCCTCACTGAAATCCCATGGAAACCCTCATTCTAACACTCTTCCTTTACCTCTTCCTAATTTGGTTCAGCCGGCAGAAGAAAAACTAAAGAGCCCATCTTCTTTTTCTTCTGCCGGCACGAACCCTAACCCTAGCATCACTTCCTCATATGTAAACCCTAGCCCTAGACCTGAAACCAGGAACCCTGCCCCCACAATCATCTTCGCCTTCCTCCTCCAGTATATACGAAACCCCAGCCTAGGTTTTCTTCTTCACTTCCCAGACCATGAAACCCTAATCCACAAATAAAACCCTAATTTCTAGGTCAGGAAACCTTAACCCTAGTATCTTTTTCTCCCCCAAAATTTGACATCAAACCCTAGACCCCAAAATCTTATTCGACATAATACATGACGAATAATAATAAGAAGATGAAGAAGGAGGTTCAAAAGATCGAGGCGGATGCTTACCAGCCGCGGTGGGGATGTCGATCCACGAAAGACGGTGTAGATCCGGTGTTGATCTGGCTCCTAGCAGCTGAGGATTGTGGGATCCGGAGACTTGGCGGTGGCAGATGCCTCTGGTGGCTCTCCAATGAAACAGTGGCTCCTTGGCTCTCGAGGAGTCGGTTCGATCTCTGTGACAATACGGTCTCCAGTGATAGTGCAAGGTTCGAGATGCAGCATTGCAGTCGAGGTACCACTTCGGGCTCGAGGCCTCTGCGGTCGATGTGGAACGAGCTTCGACGTCTAGACTTCGACCTTCCAGGAGACGTCGATGAACTAATGGCTCGACTGCAGCGGACCTGAACTCCGATGAGGACATGGCTCTCGATGGCGGTGGCTCTTTGCTCACTGGACGAGGACCTCCAGTCGACGAGTTGATCTTCCTGGAGGCTTGATCGGCTCAGATCTATGGATCTGAGTCGGAGCAATCTCGAACTACTTTGGTGAGGATCCGTCGAATGGTGGCGACTGGCAGCAACTGTCAACGACGGTTCTTGATGGCTTGGTCGTCGTCTCCGGAGATCTTCTCCGGTGGCGGGTGGTGGTGCGTGGCCGGGGTCGGCCAAGGACAGTGAGGAAAGAGAAATCAGTGGAGAGAGAGTGTACTGTTGATGTAGACTATTTCAGTGATGTGATGTATCAGGACTTGGAGACTGTACTGTAAGTGTATTATTTATAATAAAATATATAGGTGTTCTCCAAGAAAGGACAGTAGCAGTCGCAGTAAATAGGAATAGATCTGGAGGTGTTAGGCTAATACAGTAACATAATCTAACTGAAATTAGTTATTCTCCAACTAATTACGAAATTAGTTGATAACTAACATAACTAATCACTGCAACAGTTAATTAATTACTGCAATCAGTTAGTAAGAATTATCATAAAGAATTAATAATATAATTCAAAATTACTCCTTTAGCTAATAATAAAATTAGTCAAGCAACACTCTATGGTTAACAAGGCTTTATGCCATAATAGGTTCTTAGGAAAAATATACAAAATTTAACACCATAACTGAATTAGTTTTATACTAACAACCATCATGATTACCTATTAAAGGTAATCATCATCAAGACATAAATTTAACATAATTAGCTAACCAAAAATAAATGATAAGGTTAACAGAAATCTAAAGCTTAATATTTCTAAAAATAGAACCTTTTGGTATAAAATAATTTCATTAAAGTAACCAAGCATTATATATAAAAATTTATACCTCCAGCCAGAAATTTAGGAAAACACTTTTATATTCACCAATTATCGATTTAGGGAGTTACAAATCTACCCCACTTACAAAAATTTCGTCCTCAAAATTTCAAGGGTCGGATAGGGGAGAACAAGGATCTAGTAAGGAGTTATTACACAATAGAAAATTTTATTAAATAATTAAAAAAAATAAAAGGGCAAACAAGAATTTACTTGGTATTAACCAAATAGGGGATTATTATGAACTAAGAAACACCAAAGATCCAACTTTGAGTTACCAGGAAAATAAAGTGGAAATTTCTATATGGAAACTTATGGTAATAGAAATAATTTTTGAAAATGGAACCAACCGATAAAAGTTTAAACAAGGCCGAAACAAGTCAAGACAATTCCGGTAAAATTTTCAATGATGATTAAGAAACCAAACATGATCTATTTATGACATAGACGTAGTCTCAATAGTATCCGGAAACCATACATATCTGAAATCATTTCGCCTAGAGTTTATGCCCCGCCAGTGTAATGTACATCTGACTGTAGTGAACCTTCGGCTCAATGACTTAAATAATGTTAAATTACTGAATATTTCTATCAACTTTATCCATTATTGTCGAAACAATTCAAGAGATCAAAATTTATGATTTAGGACATAGCTTCAATAATATCCGAGAGCCTATGAATACCTGAAATTACTTTGACTTAGAGTCCATGCCTCGCCAGTGCGCAGCTGACTGTAGTGAACCCGCGGTCTCCATAATCCAGATAAATAACTGCAGTGCGCATCTGCTACGTCATAGTAGGTCGTCAAATACTCTTTCAACTTTATCCATAGAATTTTCAAAGGAGCTACTGACAATTGAAATCATAATAGAAGATGAATTTTATCTGTTCTCTAAGAAATAAAAGTTTTACTAGGTACCAAGAAATAAACTGTAGGATATGGAGGCCACAAAACAAATCTTAAAATAGGAAACAATGACTCAAATTGCAACAATTAAGTTTTTAGAAAATCTAGGCATTAAGAGAAAATCTAATGAAAGCTCAAAAATCAAATATTTATACCGGCAAAAATATATCAGATAAATAATCTCAGAAACCTCAAATGCAGGAAAAAATTGATAATCTCGGAGTTGCGTGTCTGAACCACCTAAAAAATAGAAAACTGGTTAAATATGGCCTAACTATAGGATAATGAGCAAACTTAGTAAAACTATTCCTATATCTATTTCCTACGGATCCTATGTTGTGATGAGTTTTTCATTAGTTTTGCTGGTCCCCTAATAGCACTTTATAGCCTAAGTGCCATTAGGACAGAGACCTGCATGGGCCACCAAAAAAAATATGTCACAACCCGCTCCCAAATAATCGGGTACGATTCAGACACGCCCAGCCTTCATCGATGGACACGACGAAGTAAGCTATTCAATACTAAGGAAAACTCCAAGGCACAATATAATGTAACATCCACAGCATCTATAAAACTTCGTAGAAAAATCACCACAATCTACCAAGTCAATTTTTTACAATGTTATCCGGAGACAAATCTGGTAAAATAAAATACAATAATGAATCTCAAAATACAATATCCACAAATAAAATACAAGCAATAAACTAAATCCTGCAATCTCCATGATATCACCATGCTCCATATGGCCTCAAGCTCACCTGCAACGATCTTGTCAGGAAAAGAGCAAAGTACAACCCCGACAAGAAACAGTCTACAATGTAATCTGAAATACAGGATACAATATGGACTACAATATAAAAAATATACAAGAACTCGAATATGAAACTGATGTACAGGAACGGAACAATGAACATGGCAATCAATATAAGCAAGACAATGAATACGACAATCAATGTATGTGTGAATTTTGAAATATTAAACTAATATGTGACCGGCTGGGGACCACAATTCACAATTCACAATATCACAATTCTACAAGGTTCGGCTTAAGCGTACGTGAGGTGTACGATTAGGCTATTCATAATACCTAGGTTGGGAGTGGTTACACACTAGTCAATATTTCCTCCAATTCCGCAAGAACAATGACTCACAATACAATGAACAAGGCAAAATACAATCGTGTGAATTTCGTGTCCGATATGAGAACATGCAAGTAAGACAGAAATACAAGGTAAAAGTTCAAGTCAGTATACTTGCCTTGCTTTGGAAGCACGAGAGTAGTAGGACATAAGTGTAAAAGTCCACCTAGTTGTACAAGTTTGTTAGGATTTAAACATTGATATTTGGTTAACTAATTAGCTACCCTTCTAAGTCACTTTATCTAAGCTATTTATACACTAGCAATATATATATATATATATATATATATATATATATATATATATATATATATATATATATATATATATATATATATATCAACTTTATTAACATAATACTCACAAGACACCTTAAACCATTTTTAGCAACAATTATTATAAAGTATGTCTAGCCAAATAGTTTTATCAAAATGATTACTAACTAGTAATATGTATGTACCAGAAAACATTTACTAGAAGAATAATCTTAGAAAATAAAAAAAATAATTTTAGGAGTATTCTACTAGCAAACTACTATATATGTACTAGTAACATATTTAAAGTAACCTTAAATAGAAATATTAATATAGGTCTTGCTAATAAATATTTACAAAATCTAGCTAAACATATATATATATATATATATATATATATATATATATATATATATATATATATATATATATATATATATTTGGTAAGGCTTTGTTATTATCAAAATTTTGTAATAATAATACTAATGATAATTAGTATCATTATAACAAAACCGTACAGATAGTAAAATAATGTCGATAACAATAATGTTATAAAGACAGCCAACATTTCATAAATCCAGCCCAAGCCTACTGGACCGGTCTAGCCTCTACTTCCTAATTATTTCTACTGCTAAAATTTTACACTATACCACATCCGAGCCCAACCCAACTGTTACTTCTATTATTATGAATAATAACCCATGTAATTGAAATGAGCCCAACCCCTATCCTCTCTCTTAATTCCTGTACAGTCCAGGCAACCCTCTCAACCCGGCCCAATAACTAAGGAGTCAGCCTACTGCTACCAAACTATTTCTTATATTGCTTAAACCAACATAATACTTAAGACAAGAATTAAAGCCTAAGCCTATGACCAATCACATTAACATAAAACCTTTCATCCACTCTCTTCTCATTATGTTGCTATCTCCTCTATATTGTTAATTCACATTTAAATTGTCTATTAAAAATCCATACTTATCCAGCCCAATCCTAGTCCAGTCCAAGAACTCGGCCCTAACTCCCAACACATAAGCATCCATGTCTCTCTCTCTCTCTCTCTCTCTCTCTCTCTCTCTCTCTCTCTTAATTCTTTTCTCAGCCGCACACTTTCCCTTCTCCACAAGGAGAAGTCCTAACCCTAATATCCATCTTCCTCACTGAAATCCCCATAGAAACCCTAATTCTAACACTCTTCCTTTACCTCTTCCTAACTTGGTTCAACCGGCAAAAGGAAAACCGAAGAGCCCATCTTCTTCTTCCCCAATCTGTATGAACTTAACCCTAGCATCACTTCCTCATATGTAAACCCTAGACCTAGACCTGAAGCCAGGAACCCTGCCCCTACCATCATCTTCGCCTTCCTCCTCCAGCCTAGGTTTTCTTCTCCCTCACTTCCCAGACCATGAAACCCTAATCCACAAATAAAACCCTAATTTCTAGGTCTGGAAACCCTAACCCTAGTGTCTTTTTCTCCCCCAAAATCTGACATCAAAACCTAGACCCCAAAATCTTATTCGACATAATACATGAAGAAGAAGAACAAAAAGATGAAGAAGGAGGTTCAGAAGATCGAGGCGGATGCTTACCGGCCGTAGTGGGGATGTCGATCCACGAAAGACGGTGTAGAACCGGTGTTGATATGGCTCGGCTGAGGATGGCGGGATCCAGAGACTTGGCGGTGGCAGATGCCTCGGGTGGCTCTCCAAGGAAACAGTGGCTCATCGGCTCTCGAGGAGTCGGTTCGATCTCCGTGACAATATGGTCTCCAGTGACAACGCGAGGTTCGAGATGCAGCATTGCAGTTGAGGCAGCACTCGGGGCTCGAGGCCTCTGCAGTCGATGTGGCACGAGCTTCGACGTCCAGACTTTGACCTTCCAGGAGACGTCGATGAACTGATGGCACGACTGCGGCAGACCTGAACTCTGGTGAGGTCATGGCTCTCGGTGGCGGTGGCTCCTTGCTCACTAGATGATGAACTTCGGTCGATGAGTTGATCTTCCTGGAGGCTTAATCGGCTCAGTTCTGTGGATCTGAGTCATAGTGATCTCGAGCTACTTCGGCGAGGATCCGTCGAATGGTGGCGCTGGCAGCGACTGTCGACGATGGTTCTTGATGGCTCGGTCATCGTCTCCGGCGATGTTCTCCGGTAGCGGGTGGTGGTACGCGGTCGGGGTCGGCCAAGGACAGTGAGGAGAGAGAGTGTACTATTGTTGTAGACTGTGTCAGTGATGTGATGTGTCATGACTTAGAGACTGTGCTGTTAGTGCATTATTTATAATAAAATATATGGGTGTTCTCCAAGAAAGGACAATGGCAGTCACAGTAAATAGGAATAGATCTGGGGGTGTTAGGCTAATACAGTAACAGAATCTAATTGAAATTAGTTATTCTCTAACTAATTACGAAATTAGTTGATAACTAACATAACTAATCACTGCAACAGTTAATTAATTACTGCAATCAGTTAATAAGAATTATCATAAATAATTAATAATATAATTCAAAATTACTCATTTAGCTAATAATAAAATTAGTCAAGCAACAATCTATGGTTAATAAGGCTTTATGCCATAACAGGCTATTAGGAAAAATAAAAAAAAATTAACACCATAACTGAATTAGTTTTACACTAACAACCATCATGATTACCTATTAAAGGTAATCATCATCAAGACATAAATTTAACATAATTAGCTAACCAAAAATAAATGATAAGGTTAACAGAAATCTAAAGCTTAATATTTCTAAAAATAGAACCTTTTGGTATAAAATAATTTCATTAAAGTAACCAAGCGTTATATATAAAAATTTATACCTTCAGCCAGAAATTTAGGAAAACTCTTTTACATTCACCAATTATGGATTTAGGGGGTTACAGAACTTACTCGATACATTCCTCAGGTCAACATAACTTTTCGAGTCAACCATTCAGTATAATGCACCGTGCGGAGCGGGACATTACAATATGGGCGAATGACGTATCAATCGGACGTACATACGGAGGCCGTAAGCTATTATTCTTTTCTATATAATTGCTTATCCTTGTGAGTTCCCTAACATTGTGTATAAGAAACTGGTTACGGAGGCTGGTAATCAAGCACTTCTTGGTCTGGTGACGTTGGTGGAGGGTGGCAGAGATTATCAAACAGGCAAACCCAAATAAAGCTCCAGGTCCAGACGGGTTTGGTAGCAAGTTTTACAAACTCCACTGGAATGAACATAAGGATTCGGTGCTGGAGGTGATTGCTGATTTTTTAAGCATGGCCGATTGCTGAGGGAGTTTAATCATACCTTCCTGACGCTGGTACCGAAAAAGGAGGGACAACGTCGCTGGCGGATTTTAGACTAATATCTTCTTGTAATTATCTTTACAAGATAATTACACACCTTATGTGCCATCATATGGAGAAGGTGATGCAGGGACTCGTCTCTATGAACCAGGTAGAATTTATCAAAGGAAGATCTATTGCAGAGCACAAACTGATGGGACACAAAATGGTGAGGGAGTTCAACAAACCAGGAGAAACAAGTTGGACTTGCGGAAGGCTTATGACATGGTAAACAAAGATTTTTTTTGTGTCACATTATGTCCGCCATGGGCTTTGACAAAGCTTGGGTAAAGTGTATTCGAAAATGCATAACGATGGCGCGCTGTCGAGTGTTGCACTACTTTACATGCACCCCTTATTTCACGGTCTTATTATATATATATATATATATATATATATATATATATATATATATATATATATATATATATATATATATATATATACACACTTGGAATTTAGGATTTGGAGCTATCTATCATGATGAGCACTCTTACAGCGCACGGTCGAGTATTGTAGTACTTTAGGACACACGTATCTTACTGCGATGTGTCTTAGACTTGTTTTATTTTGGCCTGGATCAGTCCGATAGTCTGCAGGACAGGTTATTGGATTTCTTAACTTGCATATGTTAGTAATTATGATTGTGATAACCCTAGTTAGCTAATGTATCAAGCCGTATTCATTGCTTGGCCATGATTGATGGACGGAGTTCATTCCTGTCTAGTCTCGTCTTACTCCATTTTATCTTATTTCAGTACTATTATTCCTGCTACATGCTTAGCTTTATTACTTGTTCTACATGCTTTGTTTCATTACATGCTTACATGCTCAGTTTCACCCTTGCATGTTCACTTGCTTTTTGTTTTCCTTACATGTTTCCAATGTTCTTTCATATATATTGTGGTACCATTTACACTATTCTTGTCTCATTTTACTGCTTTACTTTAGTGTTGTTATGCTTTGTATGCTGGTTTTAGTACCTGGTTGGCTTCCTTTGTGGTACTTGCTATATGGGGCCTGATCCCACTGGTTTTGTTTGGCCAGATCTGGTAGAGATGTTGGAGGATCTTCCATACTTCCACTCGATGGTGACTACCCGGAGCACCTGAGTACCTAAGTGGATTTCTTTTATTTTATGCCCACTAGTTTTCGTACATATTCTTTTGAGCTTTTAGCCACCGAGCACTTGTTTAGCTCATTTGGACATGACATTTAACCTACGGGTTTAGACTTGATTTGTGTATTCTAGACTATAGCTAGAGTTTATCATGTATGACTAATACTCTTGCTAGTTCTTCATTATGTATTACTAGCTCCATGATCATTGATATATGATAGTATGGGATGCTTTACTATTTTATATTCCGGATGATCATACTTCTAGTAAATTGTATACTGTCTATGATTGAGATACTGTAAACCCCTAAAATTTTACTATAAAATTTTATTTTATTTTGATATTTATACATAGATTACGAACATGTTTATATGAAGTTTTATTTTTATGCAAAAAAATATTTTGTTTTTATATAAAAAGTAAATATTTTGTTTCACAATAGTAAAAGGTAGATATTTTATTTAATTAAAGATATAAAAAACTTCGCACTAGATTTTCTAAACTTTATTATATTTTATTATATATAAATCTATTTTATTAACAAATATAGGTAACAATATCGAAAATAGTAATTATATAGAAAATTGTATTACTTTCGTGCGAGGTATTTGAAAAATAAAATCATGTATATTTTGTAAAAACTATAATTTTTTGAGAAAGTTATTTGGATTTATTTTTAAAACATTTTATTTATAAAAATGTATTTTATGTTTAAATAGTTATTGTGATTTAATATGGGATTAGATTTTACTGAACTAAATTTGAAATAGTTTTAAATTAAAAGATGGATTTATCCATTAGAGGGTTTAAATTATTTCTAGCCCTTACCCAACTAGGACTTTCACATCCCATAACCCAAAAATCTCCACCATCGTGTCGCCCATCATGTCCATATCCACCATTTTTTGTGGCAGCCGTGTCGGCCTCGGGTCTGACCCCGGGTGTATTTCCACTATATCGTATCAATTATATGTACAAACTTTTCCACCTCCGTGTCCGACGCACCGGACACGACCCCGACTCCAATTTTTTGTGTCATGCAGGACATGACACATCAACCAAATCCTAACCCTAACCCTAACCAAGCCCTTGCCTCGTCGGAGCACCCCACCCCGGCCATCTGTTCTGGCCAGCAGCACACCACCACCGTGGTCGAGACGCCACCAACCACTACTTTCCTTTTCTTCGGCCTCCACCACCGCCACGATCCCGGCCAACGCCACTGTAACCGTGCTGCGTGTTGCGTGCCGCGCTCCTCCAGATCTAGCTTGACCCTATCAACAACCGGAGTCGTCTCCCCTTTTCCCAAACAGTGTCGCTCCGGCGATTGACTAATCTCCTTCCACCACAACACCACCCATCCCGAGCAACCAACTTCATCACCGTGTCCGGCCATCCGCCCTGACCCCAAATTGACTCAGCCACCACATACCTCACCGGAGCACCTCGGCTACACCCGTGCGCCTCCGCCACTCTAGATCCGACCGAACCCCCGCCCTCCGCTCACCACCAATGGACACCACCATCACCACCGTCGTCCACCTGCTGCAACCGTCTCCACCTCCGCCTCAGCTCTCTTCTGACCAGCCCCACTCGAGCCCGACCTTTCCTTGCTCCTCCGTACACTGACGATAGCCAGCGCAACCGTGTACCCCGGATCTGGCAACGTGCCTTCTCGCCACGACCGGAAATCCAACGCTAAAGTCTCCAGTCAACGGCCTCCGATCCGCTCACCTGCAAGCCGCGCCGGCTTCCACCACGCCATCGCCAGTGATGAGCCGTGCGCCGCACCCGGTCCGTCAATCTTTGGTTAAGTCTTCACACTCTCGTACTTCCCTCACCTCTCCTTTAACTCTCTCTTCCGGTCTCTTTCTCGCTCTCTCTTCTCTCTCCCTCGTTTTCCTTATCACCGACCACCACTCTGTCTCTCTCTCTCTCTCTCTCAATCAACTTCTTTCATTTTTTTAATTTTTACTGTTTACGAAGAAGTAATTAGCACAGCTATAACAACTGTATTCATTAATATTTTTTATTAGTTTATTAAATATAAATAAGTAGCAGGATATTCAGACATAGGTATGGATTAATAAGATGGTACATATATGTTGTTATTACCATAGGGTTTTTTATGTTTATATTATTATTGATAATTATTGTGAAATACTATAAAATATCTACATATGCATAATTAACTTTTCCAAATTTTTTTTATAGAGTTGGGGCTTGGCCTTAAAACTATTTTCCAATTTGGTGACAATATATTATCTTATCTAAATAAAGTAGTTTTTAAACCCTAAAAATATAACATTAATTATTTTGATCTATTCAAAATAAATTGATATTTTGATCTACAAATTGTAGTTTTGACCTAGAATGATTTTTTTTTAATTTTCAAATATTTTATATATATTATTTTGACCTAAAATTGTGATTTACAAATTGGGAGTTTTAGCCTTAAAATGATTTCTAGATTTTCAACATATTTATTTACAAGTATTTTGACTAATAAAACCTAGTTTTCAAATATTATAAAAAAATTCCTAAAAATAGTATATGTATTATTCCACTATTTTCTCGATTATCAATTCTTGACCATGGCTAATCATATAGACTATTCCCTTGCCAATTTTGTACTTTCTTATGTCGACCGTAGCTAATCGGACTGTTCTGATGGAACAATCTGTGCCATCACCGGAGGCCATCTTGCATAGTTGTAACACCGAAGTCAAACTCTATGCCATCATGATCATCGCACCATACTGGGTGCAACACCAGACAAGATACCTTGCCATTTACTGTTTATTTATTTTAGCTCACATATTGCATGCATTTATTTATTATTTATTCCTGCAAAATAAACTGTGCTACCTAGTCATACCCTACCAAAATTCATCGCTTTAGCGACGGCCGTATCCGTCGCCCGGACGTCGATAAATGGCAATACCGACGGATAGCCGACGGATTTTGGCCAAAAACATCCGTCGAAAAAAGCCTCGTCGCTAAAAATAATTCGTCGCCAAGTTGTCGCCCAGCGACGATTTCGCGACGGATTTCCGTCAACCATACTCGTACATCTCGCGACGAATTACCGACGGATTTTCATCAAAGTGCATATCAGAAAGTTAATGACACAGCGCCTTAGCGACGGCCATATCCGTCGCTTAAATG
Organism: Iris pallida; assembly: GCA_029216955.1. Lineage (NCBI taxonomy): Eukaryota > Viridiplantae > Streptophyta > Magnoliopsida > Asparagales > Iridaceae > Iris > Iris pallida. Next base: position 22,574,857 of record JANAVB010023800.1, on the reverse strand, counting down.
GTCGGTAATTGCGTATCAGAGAGTATCTGATATGCAATATTCGTCGCTAAATTGTCAGTAAACGCGTATCAGAAAGTGTCTGATACGCAATATCCGTCTTTAACTCGTCGCTGGTAGTCGCTACTGTTCGACGGACTAGCGACGGAATAGCGACGGTACATCCATCGACCAGTTCTGTGAATTTTTTATATTTCCAGAACCGTGGCGACGGATATTCCGTCGCTCTTCCGTCGGAATATGTCGCTACTCTTTCGCCGACTAGTCGCAGATTTGGTGACGGATTATCCGTCACCAAACTTTTACCGACTACTAGCGACGGTCTGCCGACGGAATATTCGTCGATCCCATTCGATCCCATTCTGTAATTTTTTCATATTTCCAGAACCTTGCCGACGAACGATCCGTCGGTGAGTTGTCGCCATCCGTCGCTAACTTGGAATTGTCCCAGTTAGCGACGGATATTTCGTCGGTTGGTAGTCACGGGTCCGTTGCTAACTGGGAATTTTTTGAATTTTTTTGCATAAAATAGAGCATTTCCTGTTCACACAACATCCACCAATATAAATAATGCAAGTTATCCAATATAAATAATGCAACAAATTATCCAATATAAATAATGCAACATAAATAACACAAATAACCCAAACATCCACTAACACAAACCAACATAAATAATGCAACAGTCATTTAAAACAGTCAATATTTTCCAATATTTTAAATTATCCACACAAATATTCAATATTTAAACAGTTTTCAAAATCTTCGAATACAAACATCAACGAGGAGGAGGAGTTGGATCATCCGATAGTGCTGGTACTCCCTGCTGCGCCCGACGCATGTACACTTCCACCAGGTGTGGCGACAATCCCTCTAAGACATGGTCTGGAAGTTGGCATAGCTGCTCTGGCGATATTAGGTCGATAAGGGCCGTCACAGCAGGAGGCAGTACGATAGGGGCAGTAGGGTCAAAAGAGAGACACCCAGCGGAAGAAGGACCGGCTGTCACTACCACTTTTCTAGCTTAGAGGTATTTTGGTCATTTTTGAAATTTTGTGAATTATTTGGAATTATTATTTATTATTTGGACTTATTATAATTAATATGTTTTTAGTGATTTTTGGGGATTTTTAGTAGAATTATTTTTAACCCTATAGTTGACTTTGACTAGTGTTGACTAGAAGACTAACCTAGTGACTAACCTAGGTTAAGACCACTTGATTAGGTTAAGTAAACTTGTTTTGACCTATTTTAGTGAGGGTTAAGTCATTGGAACTTGTTTGGAGGGATTTGGAGTTGATTTGACTAATATGACTTATGACTTCATAAGTCATGACTAATGACTTAGGATTAATAGCCCATAGGCGCACACCAAGAACCAACCCTAACCCTAATCAGCCCATGGCAGCCACTATTGACCTTTCCCATCCTATTTAATGCCCTTCCAAAGTTAGGGCTAGCCTCCCTTAGGTTTTCTTGCCAAGTTTTAGAAGAGGTATTTCTCCATCTTCCATAAATCCTAGTAAATCCATTTTATATCCTTTTTAATCCAAACAAATTGCATTGGGTTCAAAATTCTACCTACTTTCTGTTGGTAATTAATATTCTCAGATTTGGAAAGCTTTGGAGGAGTTTCACCATCAAGAAGAACATCACTCATTAGAGCTTTTTGAGGGTTTTGATACATTGAGGTAACTTCCTATTTTCACCATAGAATCCTGAGATTTTTGCATCATTAGGGAGTCCTAGACCTAACCTAACAGTAGGAATAGGAAACCCTAAGTTTACGTGTCCTTTCGTGTCCAAATAGGACACGTATTAGTGCACTGTTCAACATGTTTGTGGAAATGCCACAGTAGAACTTTTTGTGTTATTTTTGAATTATTTTTGAATGAAAATTTGTGTTTTGGTGTCGTTTATCCATTTCTTGTGCACTGGGATTGATTCGTGCACGTTTCGTGTCGTTTGGACACGCGTGCACTCGGTTTTGGCACGCTCGCACGCGGCCTAGCGGATCCCCTGCCTATCGGGGTCCCTACAGGACACGACACGGCGTGCCCTAACACGAAACTTCGTGGGGAGCTTGGGGCATCTTCTGTCATCACACTCCCCAAGTTTCACGAGATTTCAAGGTCGGGTTAGGGAGTATTCGACTGTGCACGGGGATGCACTGTTCTGCGCACAATATGCACTATAGCCAATGATACGGCCATGGATCACTGGACACGACACGTACTGACACATTTCAGGGTGACACACACTTAGACCTACCCTAGGTGCACCTGCGAACACGAGCACGAGACACGAAGTGCTCTGTGTCGGGTGCACGACACGTGTGCACCCCCGCACGAGACTGTCACAGTCTCTGTGTCAGTGTACACTGATTTCGTATTTTATTCTAATGGACACGTTTGTGTCCACTTTTGTGGACACAAATCACTTGTGTGACACGTGTGTATTGTGTTTATATGTTACCAACCTTGATTTAGGTATTTTAGATTAGATTTGATGTTTAAAAACTCAATTCCTATTTTTCCTAAAAACTGTGTATCAAATCCTATTTTCTATTTTTTTTCAGATTTGAAAATGAACTTTGGCATCTATTTTCATCCAATGTAATACTCCTAATTGCATGTTTACATCCTAAATAGTTCTTCTATATATATATTCTACTTATATGGCAATTTGAGGGTTGATTTGTTGTGTTTGGAGTCCAAAAATCTGGAAATAGGATATGGGACTGTTCTGGATAGATAACAGTGGGTTGATACTGAGTTTTGGGGTTTTCTTTCATTTCATTTCTGAACTGGGTTGGTGGTTAGGAGCTGATAGCAGTAGGTACTGTTGGGCCATGTTTTACTGTAACACACACACACACACACACACATTCACTCTAGCCCACCACTCACACATACACATGTATCACTAATGTCACACACACAAGTTTCAGTCTACGACCTATCACTGTCACTTTGTAGCAGTCCACACTCACACACTTGTCCTCTTCCTTACTGTTTTGCCTCACTCCACTGTCACACACCCACACAAGTCACTCACACACACAAGTTGCACACACATGCTCTCACACACACATACACATGTGCAGATGAGCACTTGAGTGCCCCCCTCTCTATGCTTTGTATATACTCTTATGTATTAACATATATGGTAGTATAGAATACATATATAGCCTATAGGTTTAAATGTTATGGTTATATCTCATATAACACATGTGTGTGTATCAATAAATATATATATATATATACATATATATATATATATATATATATATATATATATATATATATATTATATATATATATATATATTTTTTTTTATTTATATATATATAATATATATATATATATATATATATATATATATATATATATATATATATATATATATATATATTATATATATATAAATAAAAATATATATATATATATATATATATATATATATATTTATATATATATATATATATATATGTATATTGTCATAGTATGTATGTACCTAATAGATGATTATGAGCCTATATATATATATTAAGTACCCTATATTAGCTTGTATGGTATGTTTACATATGTGTTGTTTAGAGATAGAACTGAATATGGTTTTGCCTATTGGCGCATGGCCTAGTCTATTAGCCTATGGCCTATGGTTGTGTTTGCTTAGCTAGTAAGTCTAGATTAGGCTTGTGTAGACTAGTTTGACCTAGTGTGGACTTGTTTGACCTAGTTTGACCATAGTTGACCTAGTTTGACTTCTAGGGTTGACCAGAGATTGACCAAGAGTTGACTTTGGCCTAGATTGACTTAGATTCATGTAGAATGCCTAGTAGTGCTTTATTTTACCATTCTGGACTTGTTGTGACTTGTGTTGTTCTGAATAGAAGCCAGACACCACTCCTCGGACAGTACTTTTCAGTTGGACACTCAGATACCAGGCGAGTACATTCTCTGATCATTTCATATCATGTTTAGGATTATATTTCCTGCTTTAGACTATCTTACTTGATGCTGACACGTTGGAACACGAATTGGTACTATATGGATCCCTTCATGAGATGTTATCCCTCTCGGAAGCATCAGATACTTTTGTCATGTGTGTTTCACTTACATCACTTATCATATGCTTCTATCATCATGAATCTTTGAGAATCAGCTAGTGACTCATGTACTCTCATGATCACCGAGCCTTCACGAATCAATTCATGAATCACCCTTTATGGGCAACGTAGTATAATCATGAATCTTAACGTAACTTGAATGGATCCTTGTGTATTGATTGGGGTACGGGGAAGTATGAATGGTCATGTGAATAAATATCCAAAGTAGTGTAGTCATGAATCACTCTTAGTGTAGTCATGAATCAGTCCTAAGCCATTCACATGTTCGTCTGTACTCTAAATCACTAGTATTGTCTCTCTTTATATATATATCATAGATATTTGCTTACAGTCTCTCTTTTTACATTATGCTATTTCTTCAGATCCTGTATTTTATTCTTTAGTATGATTATATTTCCTTTCCTGCTATGACTTGTTGAGATGTATTGTGCTCGCTCCTTTCCTGACTGGACCTGTTGAAAATATTACAGAGGACGAGGAGGAGGCTGGTGTGGATACCTATTACGGTGCCACCTTAGATGAGATGTTGGACCTGGACCATCAGCAGGCCCCACTAGCTGTGGATGACACACCCTTAGACTAGGATGTTTTCATTTACAGTAAGTCATGGATGATTGTATATATTTGATTATGGGATTATGTATTTATCTTAGACACTTAGACTCTCTGATGTACTTGAGATTTCCTTTCATTTCAGCAGTTTTATTTATCTATCTATCAGCTATGTTATCATCTATTTTTTTTCTTTGAGTTTTATATCATATCGTGCTTCTTCTTCCTTAGTTGTGATTGAGTCTACTTTTATCATGTCACCCCCATTTGGGGAGTATAAACTGTTTAAGCTTTATATTGCTAGATGTTGTGACCTAGGACAGCGTTCTACCGCCGACACTGCGGTGTAGGCTGGACGTACCCACGTCTCGTGCCCTAACTCTAGGGTGCGGGTCGTGACACATTTTTAGTGGTGGCCCATGCAGGTCTAGATTAGAAGTGTAGTGGTATTCGAATTAGAGTATCACTACAGCCGGCAGTAGGATATAGGACAATAATTTTTAAGGTACTCGATCACATTAGGAAATTTCTTTTATTACCATCTAAATCTTTATTTCCAGCTGATCCCTTTGAATTTTAATTGTCTGCCCTTGTTATATCGCTTCTTTCTCAGAAATTGATACACTTGTTTGTCTATCTTCAGGATGGTAGAGACTCGTTCGTAGCGTACCATTCATGAGGATGCTATGGAGGTGACTGCTACCTCCCAGCCAGTATAGCGGGGCCAGGGGACTGCAGCTCCTGCCACCTTTGCTCGTATTGAGACCCCGGCAGCAGCAGGGGTATGCTTCTACCGGCGGGGAGGCAGGACCCAGTTCTCCCAGAGGATCCTTACCAGCAGCCACCTCCAGGGTCAGTGGACGCAGTGCAGCTACTAGCCTTCTTTCGGCAGTAATGGAGGGTCAGCAGACCCAGTAGAAGAGGCACACAGCAGAGCTCAGCAGAGGCATTGAGCTGGCAGTGACGGCAGTGGAGAGATTCGTGGCTCAGCCAGCGACAGCCCTGCAGCCGCACCAGCCGCGGGAGAAGGGCATCCAGGACTTCCAGAAGATGCACCCGAGAGACTTCTGAGGGACAGAGGGGATCCTGTATGCCGATGAGTGGATCGAGCATATGGAGGAGATCTTCAGGCTGGCAGAGATTCTGACAAGGCTCCAGATAGAGGCAGTGGCCAGCATGATGCAGGATCTGGCCCGTACATAGTACCAGACCGACCCGAGGGTCGGCACAGCAGGTCAGACTTGGGCAGCATTCAAGAAGCTGTTCAAGAATAAGTTCTTTCTAGACGTAGCGCTGGGGGCCCTCGAGACCCAGTTCGAGGCCCTAGTCCAGGGGCCAGTCCGTAGAGGAGTACGCAGGAGAGTTCTGCCGCCTGAGCAGATTTATGGAGGACTTGTCCGAGACGACGAAGGCCCGGAGGTTCTGGAAGGGCTTGGTAAAGGAGGTCAAGTCCTACACCAAGAACGTCCGCAGTGCTACATTTGAGGAGATCCTGGTGAACGCACTAGCTGCAGAGGATGATCTTGAGCTTAGGCTCAAGAGGGGGGCACGAGACTCCCAGGGAGGCAGCAGTAGCGGAGGACCGACCAAGAGGCCGCACTTTCAACAGCAGCACCACCAGCAGCAGAGGTTCCAGCCGCAGCAGTTTCAGCAGCCGAGGCACCAGCCAGTACAGCATCAGTAGCAGAGGGTGCAGCAGCAGGCACCGAGGCAGCAGGCCACCACCTGTGCTTATTGCAAGAAGCCAGGGCATGGGTGGGACGAGTGCAGGAAGAGGTTGGGTAGATGCCTTCTTTGTGGAGCAGCGAACCATCAGATGAGGGACTGCGCTCAGTATACTGGCAGGGTAGCACAGGGAGAAGGAGCTGGAGCCAGGGCTCCAGGAGGACCGCAGAAGGGACCGTTGTCGACTCAGCAGCAGCGATTTGTACAGCACCAGCAGTAGGCCAGGGGAGGCCAGCCGGGGCGACCCTTCGCCATGGCGGCTGAGGATGCAGAGGTGATAGAAGAGCTGATTGCAGGTTCGATTCTCCTCGACTCCAGTCCAGCATTTGCATTATTCAATTCCGGTGCTTCGCATAGCTTCATATCAGTATATTTTGCGATTAGACATGGTATCATAGCTGAATCGTTGCCTAGGACTTACAAGATTACGACCGAGGGTGGCATTATCCTCGTACGTGATGTTTGTAAGGGTCGAAGAGTAGTTTTGGGAGGCCGTGAGTTGGAGGTGAGCCTGCTCGTAATGCTATTACCGAACTACGATATAGTACTAGGCTTGGATTGGTTGAGCAGGCACCACGCCAGCATTGATTGCAGTGGGGGTAGAGTTCCTTTCAGAGTGCCGGGGGAGCCAGAGTTCGAGTACTCCAGACGTCAGGCGGAGCAGGGCAGCGGAGTTTTCTGTGGGGTCTCGGTCGAGGAGCAGGCGATTCCACACCCCTTGATAGCAGAGTATACGGATGTTTTCCCAGAGGAGTTGCCGGGATTGCCACCAGACAGAGACATAGAGTTCTCGATAGACTTGGTTCCAGGAGTGGAACCCATCTCTCAGCATGTCTATCGGGTGAACAACAGCGAGCTGGTGGAGCTGAAGAAGCAGGTGGATGAGCTGCATGACAAGGGCTTCATTCGCTCGAGTTCGTCGCCATGGGGTGCACCAGTGTTGTTTGTGCCGAAGAAGGATGGGTCAGTACGGATGTGTATTGACGATAGGGCACTCAACAACCTCACGATCAAGAACAAATACCCACTGCCGCGGATCGACGATCTTTTTGACCAGTTGAGCGAAGCTCGGGTATTTTCCAAGATTGATCTGAGGTCGGGATATCACCAAGTGAAGGTGAAGGGGGATGATATTTCCAAGACCGCTTTCAGGATGCGGTATGGGCAGTTTGAGTTTTTGGTTATGCCGTTTGGGATAACCAATGCACCAGCAGTGTTTATGAACCTTATGAACAAGGTATTCCACCAGTATCTGGATCAGTTTGTGGTGGTGTTCATAGATGACATCTTGATATATTCCAAGACTGAGGAGGGGCACGAAGAGCATCTGCGGATAGTGCTGAAGATTCTCAAGAGGGAACAGCTTTATGGAAAACTCTCCAAGTATGAGTTTTCCTTGGACCGGGTGGACTTCTTGGGACACGTTGTGACTGGAGATGGTATCTCAGTTGACCCCAAGAAGATTGTATCATTCGAGGCATGGGCAGCGCCGACTTCAGTTGCAGAGATCAGGAGTTTCCTGGGGCTGGCAGGATATTATCGGAGATTTGTGCAAGATTTCTCCCGGGTTGCAGAGCCGTTGACACGGTTGACCCGGAAGGATGCTGAGTATGTTTGGTCAGAGGAGTGTTAGGAAGCTTTTGATGAGTTGAAGAAGTGGCTTACGACAGCTCCGATTCTGACATTGCCTTCAGGATCAGGTGGTTTCACTATTTATAGTGACGCTTCAGGGAAGGGGCTGGGTTGCGTCTTACAGCAGCATGGGAAGGTGATTGCCTATGCTTCCAGGCAATTACGTCCCCATGAGAAGAACTACCCTACCCACGACCTGGAGCTGGCGGCGGTGATTTTTGCTTTGAAGTTGTGGAAGCATTATCTGTATGGGGAGAGGGTGGAGATCTTTACATACCACAAGAGCTTAAAGTATGTGTTCACTCAGAAGGAGTTGAACATGAGGCAGCGCAGATGGCTAGAGTTGATAAAGGACTTTGACATCCTACTTTAGTACCACCCAGGAAAGGCCAACGTGGTTGTCGATGCCTTGAGTAGGTATCCGACAGCCATGTGTTTGACCATGGATCGACATTTGCTTGTAGACTTGGAGAGCCTTGGGATTTAGGTGATTGTGCCCGGGATACAGATGCAGTTATGGGGGATGCAGATTCAGTCAGACTTGGTGGAGAGGATCAAGTCGGCACAGTTTAAGGACGTTGCTCTGCGGTGTCTTCGAGAGCAGGTTCGAGCAGGATTGCTGGAGGGCGAGTTTTCTCTTGCAGATGATGGTGCCTTGAGGCACGATTCCAGATTATGTGTGCCCAGCGGAGAGCTCAGGGAGCTGGTTATGCAGGAGGCCCACAGATCTCAGTACTCCATACACCCGGGTGCCAACAAGATGTACCGAGATCTGAGGAAGCATGTTTGGTGGTCCGGGATAAAGCGGGAGGTGGCTCGCTTCGTAGCTAGGTGCTTGATCTGTCAGCAGGTCAAGGCGGAGAGGCAGAGGCCCTGTGGATTATTGCAGCCGCTACCCATTCCCGAGTGGAAATGGGAGCATATCACTATGGACTTCGTATCAGGATTATCGCGTACACCCGGAGGAAAAGACGCGATTTGGATCATCGTTGACAGGTTGACCAAATCGGCCCACTTCTTGCCATTCAAGGTGGGTATGTCTACAGAGAGGCTTGCGGAGATGTATATGCGGCAGATAGTCAGGATTCACAGAGTTTCGGTCAGCATCGTCTCAGATCGGGATAGTCGCTTCACTTTCCATTTCTGGAGGAGTCTGCAGACTAGCTTGGGCACCCAGCTCAAGTTTAGTACCGCATACCACCCCCAGACGGACGGAAAGTCGGAGAGGACTATTCAGACTCTTGAGGATATGCTGCGGACGTGCGTCTTGGACTTTGGAGGCTCCTGGAAGGATTATCTTTATTTGGTGGAGTTTGCTTACAAGAACAGTTTCCAGGCCAGCATTGAGATGTCACCTTTCAAGGCTCTGTACGGGCGTAGGTGCCGTACACCCTTATCTTGGGATGATGTTGTGAGCGAGCTTTACTGGGGCCAGAGATGGTTGTTGATGCAGCCGAAAAAGTGAACCTCATCAGGGACAGACTTTGCATGGCGCAGGACAGACATCGGCACTGGGCCGATAGCCACCGGAGGCCCTTGGAGTTTGAGGTACAGATTAGAGTAGGATTAGTTTAGGTTTGATTGTTGTGTTTTAATATTCATGTTTGTTTATTATAATTAATTGAGACCTTGCTTGTGATTAGGTCGAAGACCAGATTTTCTTGAGGATATCTCCGACTCGTGGTACGATACGTTTTGGTGGAGACGGGAAGCTTAGCCCGCGCTTCATCGGCCCTTTCGTTATCAGCGGAAGAGTCGGTGACGTGTCATACAGGCTAGACTTGCTGCCTGCACTTGTGGGGGTCCACAACGTATTCCATGTATCGCAGTTGAGACGGTACGTGGCTGACCCTAGCCATGTGCTCGATCATTCAGAGATTGAGGTTGGGCCTTCTCTCAGCTATCCATAGCAGCCAGTGGAGATTCTGGATCGACGGGAGAGGGTTCTGAGGAACCAGGTGATACCTTTGGTACGCGTCGAATGGAGGCATCATTCTCTAGGAGAGTCGACCTGGGAGCGGGAGGATGAGATGCGCGAGCGGTACCCCTATCTTTTTGGACCTTGAGGTATACTTTTCTATCATTCTCAGCAGTTTAGTTTCGCCTTTAATTTCGAGGACAAAATTATTTTAAGGAGGGTAGATTTGTCACTACCACTTTTCTAGCTTGGGGGTATTTTGGTCATTTTTGAAATTTTGTGAATTATTTGGAATTATTATTTTTTATTCGGACTTATTATAATTAATATAATTTTTAGTGATTTTTGGTGATTTTTAGTAGAATTGTTTTTAACCCTATAGTTGACTTTGACTAGTATTGACTAGAAGACTAACCTAGTGACTAACCTAGGTTAAGACCACTTGATTAGGTTAAGTAAACTTGTTTTGACCTATTTTAGTGAGGGTTAAGTCATTGGAACTTGTTTGGAGGGATTTGGAGTTGATTTGACTAATATGGCTTATGACTTCATAAGTCATGACTAATGACTTTGGATTAATAGCACATAGGCGCACACCATGAACCAACCCTAACCCTAATCAGCCCATGGCAGCCACTATTGACCTTTCCCATCCTATTTAATGCCCTTCCAAAGTTAGGGCTAGCCTCCCTTATGTTTTCTTGCCAAGTTTTAGAAGAGGTATTTCTCCATCTTCCATAAATCCTAGTAAATTCATTTTATCTACTTTTTAATCCAAACAAATTGCATTGGGTTCTAAATTCTACCTACTTTCTATTGGTAATTAATATTCTCAGATTTGGAGAGCTTTGGAGGAGTTTCACCATCAAGAAGAATATCACTCATTAGAGCTTTTTGAGGGTTTTGATACATTGAGGTAACTTCCTATTTTCAGAATAGAATCCTGAGATTTTTGCATCATTAGGGAGCCCTAGACCTAACCTAACAGTATGAATAGGAAACCCTAAGTTTACGTGTCCTTTCGTGTCCAAACATGACACGTATTAGTGCACTGTTCAATGTATTTGTGGAAATGCCACAGTAGAACTTTTTGTGTTATTTTTGAATTATTTTGAATGGAAATTTGTGTTTTGGTGTCGTTTATCCATTTCTTGTGCACTGGGATTGATTCGTGCACGTGTCATGTCGTTTGGACACGCGTGCACTCGGTTTTGGCACGCTCGTACGCGGCCTGGCGGATCCCCTGCTTATCGGGGTCCCTACAGGACACGACACGGCGTGCCCTAACACGAAACTTCATGGGGAGCTTGGGGCACATTCTGTCATCACACTCCCCAAGTTTTATGAGATTTCATGGTCGTGTTAGGGAGTATTCGACTGTGCACGGGGATGCACTGTTCTGCGCACAGTGTGCACTATAGCCACTGATACGGCCATGGATCACTGAACACGACACGCACTGACACGTTTCAGGGTGACACACACTTAGACCTACCCTAGGTGCACCTGCGGACACGAGCACGAGACACAAAGTGCTCTGTGTCGGGTGTACGACACGCGTGCACCCCCGCACGAGACTGTCACAGTCTTTGTGTCAGTGTACACTGATTTCGTATTTTATTCTAATTGACACGTTTGTATCCACTTTTGTGGACACAAATTACTTGTGTGACACGTGTGTATTGTGTTTATATGTTACCAACCTTGATTTGGTTATTTTAGATTAGATTTGATGTTTAAAAACTTAATTCCTATTTTTTCCTAAAAACTGTGTATCAAATCCTATTTTCTGTTTTTTTTTCCAGATTTGAAAACGAACTTTGGCATCAATTTTTATCCAATGTAATACTCCTAATTGCATGTTTACATCCTAAAATAGTTCTTCTATATATATTCTACTTATATGGCAATTTGGGGGTTGATTTGTTGTGTTTGGAGTCCAAAAATCTGGAAATAGGATATGAGACTGTTCCGGACAGATAATAGTGGGTTGATACTGAGTTTTGGGGTTTTCTTTCATTTCATTTCTGAACTGGGTTGGTGGTCAGGAGCAGATAGCAGTAGGTACTGTTGGGCCATGTTTTACTGCAACACACACACACACACACATTCACTCTAGCCTACCACTCACACATACACATGTATCACTAATGTCACACACACAAGTTTCAGTCTACGACCTATCACTGTCACTTTGTAACAGTCCACACTCACACACTTGTCCTCTTCCTCACTGTTTTGCCTCACTCCACTGTCACACACCCACACAAGTCACTCACACACATAAGTTGCACACACATGCTCTCACACAAACATACACATGTGCACATGAGCACTTGAGTGCCCCCCCTCTCTATGCTTTGTATATACTCTTATGTATTAACATATATGGTAGTATAGAATACATATATAGCCTATAGGTTTAAATGTTATGGTTATATCATATAACACATGTGTGTGTATCAATATATATATATATATATATATATATATATATATATATATATATATATATATATATATATATATATATATATATATATATATATATATATTTTCAATATATATATATATATTTTAATATATATATATATATTAAAATATATATATATATATTGAAAAAAAAATATATATATATATATATATATATATATATATATATATATATATATATATATATATATATATATATATATATATATATATATATACATACTATGACAATATATATATATATATATATATATATATATATATATATATATATATATATATATATATATATATAAAAAAAATATATATATATATATATATATATATTGTCATAGTATGTATGTACCTAATAGATGATTATGAGCCTATATATATATATTAAGTACCCTATATTAGCTTGTATGGTATGTTTACATATGTGTTGTTTAGAGATAGAACTGCATATGGTTTTGCCTATTGGCCCATGGCCTAGTCTATTAGCCTATGGCATATGGTTGTGTTTGCTTAGCTAGTAAGTCTAGATTAGGCTTGTGTAGACTAGTTTGACCTAGTGTGGACTTGTTTGACCTAGTTTGACCATAGTTTGCCTAGTTTGACTTCTAGGGTTGACCAGAGAACCAAGAGTTGACTTCGGCCTAGATTGACTTAGATTCATGTAGAATGCATAGTAGTGCTTCATTTTACCATTCTGGACTTGTTGTGACTTGTGCTGTTCTGAATAGGAGCCAGATACCACTCCTCGGACAGTACTTTTCAGTTGGACACTAAGATACCAGGCGAGTACATTCTCTGATCATTTCATATCATGTTTAGGATTATATTTCCTGCTTTAGACTATCTTACTTGATGCTGACACGTTGGAACACGAATTGGTACTATATGGATCCCTTTATGAGATGTTATCCCTCTCGGGAGCATCAGATACTTTTGTCATGTGTGTTTCACTTACATCACATATCATATGCTTCTATCATCATGAATCTTCGGGAATCAGCTAGTGACTCATGTACCCTCATGATCACCGAGCCTTCACGAATCAATTCATGAATCACCCTTTATGGACAACGTAGTATAATCATGAATCTTAACGTAACTTGAATGGATCCTTGTGTATTGATTGGGGTACGGGGGAGTATGAATGGTCATGTGAATAAATATCTAAAGTAGTGTAGTCATGAATCACTCTTAGTGTAGTCATGAATCAGTCCTAAGCCATTCACATGTTCGTCTGTACTCTAAATCACTAGCACTGTCTCTCTTTATATATATATCATAGATATTTGCTTACAGTCTCTCTTTTTACATTATGCTATTTCTTCAGATCCTGTATTTTGTTCTCTAGTATGATTATATTTCCTTTCCTGCTCTGACTTGTTGAGATGTATTGTGCTCGCTCATGTCCTGACTGGACCTGTTGAAAATATTACAGAGGACGAGGAGAAGGCTGGTGTGGATACCTATTACGGTGCCACCTTAGATGAGATGTTGGACCTGGACCATCAGCAGGCCCCACTAGCTGTGGATGACACACCCTTAGACTAGGATGTTTTTATTTATAGTATGTCGTGGATGATTGTATATATTTGATTATGGGATTATGTATTTATCTTAGACACTTAGACTCTCTAATGTACTTGGTATTTTCTTTCATTTCAGCAGTTTCATTTATCTATCTATCAGCTATGTTATCATCTGTTTTTTTCCTTGAGTTTTATATCATATCGTGCTTCTTCTTCCTTAGTTGTGATTAAGTCTACTTTTATCATGTCACCCCCATTCGGGGAGTATAAACTGTTTAAGCTTTATATTGCTAGATGTTATGACCTAGGACAACATTCTACGGCCGACACTGCGGCATAGGCTGGACGTACCCACGTCTCGTGCCCTAACTCTAGGGTGCAGGTCGTAACACCGGCAGCACCCGTAGACGGACCGGGAGCAGACGGACTGGAAGCAGTAGAAGGACGCAGAAAGTACGTGGACAACTGCGCCCGTAAGTCCGACACCACCTCGTTCAGATGCGCAAGCTGGGACCTCACATCATCGTCTGCCGAGGCCGTAGGAGGAGACGGAGGAGGTAGAAATCTCAGAATCCCCACGTACAACGGCGCCAGGGAGCCGACTCCGTATAGGCGCCTTTTCTTAAAGCCGCCGACGGTATCTACGAATATGTCATCATAGCGAGCAGCCGTAGAAGAGGGCGTCCCGACGGGCGTCGTTTCGCCGACATCTTCGAGAGCAGATGGCTGAACCCGACTAAGGGCCTCACGATATGCAACCTATCAAATGAATGTGTTTATAATATAAGTTTGCCTAAGTTATAATCTAAATCCTTTGTTTTCCTAAGTTATAGTCTGAATCCTAAGTTTACCTAAGTTATAGTCTGAATCCTAAGTTTACCTAAGTTATAGTTTGAATACTTATAATTCTAACATAAGTCTCATAAACGTAAGTACTTACCTCCGTCTCTTTGGCCCTCTCGTCGACGAAGCTTCCGTCCTTCTGCCTCTTGTGGGTATGCTGGAATACATCGTGCATGGTGACCGAGTCAGCATCTTTTTCCTCCTTCAATGTCCGTTGGGTCTGCATACGAAATATTCATAGAATTTAATTAATTAAGTATATTAATAGTACCGAATTAGATAGTGGAATGAATTTGTGGTATCTCACCAATTCTGCAAGCGTTGCTGCATGGGGCTTTGATCCTCCCGTATGTAGCTCCGCGGCCCGTCAGTTCGCTTTTGCTTTTTTGATTTTTGCTTGAAGGCAGGAGCATCCATCTTCTCCAAGAGCTGCTCATAGTAGTCCTGTCGGATACACTCCATCTTCGAATGCGCCGTTCAAAGGTCATAAACTACATCCCGAATCTTCTTTCCGGTGGCGCTTCTATAGGTCCTGCGGATCGCCTCCTCGCGATGGAGGGGCCACCAGAAGGTCCTTGACATACAAATTCAATATTAAAAAAATAGTTGATTAAAGAGTAATTAATAATTAATCATAAGATATATATATATATATATATATATATATATATATATATATATATATATATATATATATATATATATATATACCCTCATCTCGTTGAGCCAGCGGTACTGCAAGTCTAGGGGCACCTTAAAAAAATTGAGGTAGGGGCCATGGTAGTTAGCCCGGATAATCTGCCCTAGAAGCCAGGTAGCATCCCACGAAAAAACCTACAAAGATGCAACGACTGGATTATTAACTTAAATAAATAAAACAAATTTATTAAATTTACTTACGCTTCACCCGCGGGCCATAGCTCTCGTCGGAACTCGCCCATCGGCCTCTCTGGTGGCGTCGGAGGATCCGCGGCTCCGCGCATGTACTCGCCAGTAACCGGGTGTAACTGAATCCAGGGGTACTCCGGGGCCTACTGTGCAGTAACTGGTGGTACCGCTGGTGGATCCGCTGGCGGAACGGATTCGCTAGCGGATGGAGATGCCCTCGACGAAGGTGTCGATAGCCCCGTGGTAGATTGACGGCTGGATGAGTCTGTGCCCCCTCCAGGTCGGGATCGCTAGCAGGCGTCGCCTCCCGGAAAGGCTGAAGGCGACCACGACCACCCCCACGATGGGTGTGCAACAACTTTTCACACTTAAAATTAATGACTAAGGAGTGACTATCTAGCGATGGATACATTGTCCGTCGCTACTTCGCTGACGCCGTACCGACGGGTGTGCGACAACTTTTCACTCTTAAAATTAAAAAAAATATTGCCTGTGATTAGACGGTAAACCGTCAGTATATAGTCGGGAGTCCTTCGCTACTAGCGACGGACTTAATCCGTCGCTAACAGGCCGTCGCTAAAGCGATGAATTTTGGTAGTCATATTTCATACAATTCTACGATTTAGTTCTATTTCATGTTACTTAATTATTTCTATGCACATTAAACCTAGATTTAAGAGACCACCCCTTTATATTGTATTCATTGGCCTTGACACGTTTGTGCCACATAATCGTAAGTCGCATATAGATCTCGGACTTGCATAGCTAGCTGGCCACCGATACCTATGGCCGTGGGATAGAATTTAACTGCTAATAGTATTTGCATGATTTGTTTGACTTAGCAGTTAATAGAGGTTATATGTGTTGTAGATATAACATAAATAAGCATGGGGTGGGAAGGACATTTCCATAGCGTATGGGCTACCATGCACATTACCTTTTGTGACCGTATGCTCCACCGGAGATGCGGGTTGACGACCCTCTTTACTACTACTAATGGCCACTGACATTTTGTGAAGCGTTATGCTCTTACTGCTACTGACGGCCACTGTCGCTTCACTGAAGTTATGCTCTTAGGCCCCTGGTGCCCAAGTGGGAACTATACCGATCCTATTTTTAGCCAGAAAGCCCATGCATTGGAGGTTCGTTCTTAAATTGCATTCACATAGAATGGTTATGTGACCTTATCCGTTAGGTATATGTACTTTTTGGTTTATGTATTTATACCTGATTGCGGCTTGGAATAATATTTTGTCGCAAACTAGTATGCCACACCTGGTCCTTGTTTGGTTGTAGGTGTTGTTCACTGCTTCGATGATAAAATATTGAACCTTGTTGTGGTCCGAATATTATATCAGATTATGGCATGAAAAGATACATCATCATGTATTAGGGTGCCATTTTCTATCCTTGTTTGGTTGGGAGATGGTACACTAATTCAAGGATAGAGTATTAGACCATGTTATGATCTGATTGACTTATTATTGAGCAGTTTATATTCAGTTATATGACATATTTTTTGTATCTTGTTACATCCTTATAATGACCTGGTGATCACTCCAGGTGTATGTATTTTCTTGACTATCTGCAGGAATTCCAGCCAAGATTGTGGTCTTCTCCTTCCTATCGAAGATGAGATGCTCTTGGATCATCCATTGCTGCTCGCATTCTTATTTTGCTATTTCCATCTTTTTATTTTCATGTTGGTAGTGGATTTGTCTCCATCT
Organism: Iris pallida; assembly: GCA_029216955.1. Taxonomy (NCBI): domain Eukaryota; kingdom Viridiplantae; phylum Streptophyta; class Magnoliopsida; order Asparagales; family Iridaceae; genus Iris; species Iris pallida. The sequence continues at coordinate 22,557,430 of JANAVB010023800.1, read as the reverse complement.
AGCAACAAGTAAAATGACATTTCATATTTGATTATATAAGAAGCTTTATTTTTTTTATTTTGTGGATGAAATTAGTTAGCTGTGATTATACTGCATTTACAGCTTACGTATATTTATTTTACGGTACGTACCTAGTCCTACGTATTTTGGGACTTAGACGTTACATATTTTTGTGGTGGCCCGTGTAGGTCAACGAATAAATCGTTTGGTTGAATAACTGTACCAAGCAAGCCAGCATATAGGGTTAGAGTATAGGATCTCATCCACATACTTGATCTCCTTCCTTGATTCATTTTCGAACTCTCGCTTGACTGCCTTAATTTGTAACTTGCTTGATTCCTTTCTACCGTAAACCTTATCTTTTCTTTCATGCTTGATAGAGGTTAGAAAGATGACTCGTACTAGGTATATATATATTCTAGGTATATATATATATTCTATTATTCAATTACACTATTAGTTGAACTCTTGTAAGTTGGGTAGAATGTCGCACAACTTAGCATCTCCTTTGTCCTTATGATCCATTAAAGAGGATAATAATAGGATTACATAGACTATAGAGTTAGAGGCCCCTAACCCATATTGTCAACCAAAGCCTTAGACAAGACAGTAGGACGACTTTATAAGCACAAACCTTGGACTAGACTTAGATTCTTAAGGAACTTGAACTATTTATACTCTCTTTTATTGCAATCTCATGTACTTATATTTTGGACTATTTTGACTAAACACCGTTATTATAGCCTAGTTTTTGCAAGCTTACTCTTTTATTGAGGTTGTTCAAAGACATATATCTTATTGGGGGCCCCCACTAACATATTGTCTAATCAGAACTGGTACATTATGGTCTGATCAACCTAGTACACTTGGTTCAATCTTCATATGATTATTTTACGTGGATTGAGATATAGTTAACTAATATACTTGTCCTCTAGGATATCATCTGCAATAGCCTTGACAACTCTCTTTTGAACTATCTAATCACCCTTGAATCCCGTATTCGTATTCGATCACATCGTCCTCGAACACCTTATTGTTTTTGTCTTCACTTATTTTAGAAAGACAAGCGCTCGTACTTGATAGATAGACACAGAGTGTCCTTTTAGTTGCCCTATCACCTATGGCCAAGATAGTTGTACATACACAAGTGTAGTTAGCTATCGACCCAAACCATGTGACTACATCCCTGTCTTGAGTTACTCATCCTTCCCTCGACCTTAGATCTATTATCAGTATTTGAAACTTTAGAAGGAATAGAGTCGTTTTCCTTGATTATACCCCAACCTAGAAGAATATCTATTCTCAAGGAACTATTTATTATGAGTCTCTAATTATTTTTATCTCGAGTTCTTAATCCCCAATATCATTAAAGTTGTGCTTTAAACTAGCAACCCTTACCACGACCTTTGAGCCTAACTATATTTTCCACCCAATTGGTTTGCTTCCTCATAGAGGATCACTCATTAACCCCATCCACGATTCGTGAAGACTCCTAATCTGTTTTCCTATGCGAAGAGAAAAATCGAATCATGACATCCTTCAGTTATACGGGACTAGATTAGAACCCCATAGAGGATATTATGGTATAAGATGATTATGTGACTAAAAAAAGATATATATAAAAAAAAGCATATAAGATTGAGTTGTAAGGAAGACAATAGTAAACAAAATATTAGGAAAATTTTTGAGGATAAAATAATGTTTTTTGAGGTTATTAGCTTCAAGGATACTCGAATGTTGAAGATGAAATTTTAAATTTTTCATAATGAATGACGAGTACCAATTTCCTACTAAGGTGAGCTTGATGTTTGCTTTCAACTAAATTGATTGAGGATTTACTTGAGTTTCAAATTTTGAGGAGTTTTTATGGAATATAAATTTTGAGGAGAAATAAATTAGATGAAAATCGAGTATAGAAAAATATTGACGATTTTGTTAGAACACAAATTTGGGGATTACGACGATATCAAATACGTATTTGAATTTCGAGTATTGAGTTAGTGATCATAATTTAAGCTTTAGAAGGTTATTTCCTAGTTTGATGTTACACTTATTGATATTAGGGATTGATAGAATTTAGACAATTGAGGGGTTGTCATGCATGTGATCATTTTCTAAACTATCCGTTGATTTAATTTTTTTAGCTTAAACGTCCATTTATCATTGAATTCCGTTTCCGACTCCTTGCTTAAATATGGATCGTGTTTCCTATCAAGAAACTCTTGTATCTCCTCAAGCCTACCTATCCTAGTTATTCCTAAATTTTGAGGACAAAATTCTTGTAAGTTGGGTAGGATGTAAACCCCCTAAAATTTTACTATAGAATTTTATTTTATTTTGATATTTATACATCGATTACGAATACGTATATACGAAATATTTATATTTTTATACAAAAAGTTTTATTTCATTTTTATATAGAAAGTATATATTTTGTTTCGATATAGTAAAGGTGAATATTTTATTTACTTAAAGATATAAAACACGTCAAACTAGATTTGCTAAACGTTATTTTATTATATATAGAAGATATTTTTATCTACAAATATAGGTACCAATTTCGAAAATAGTAATTATGTAAAACAAATTGTATTATTTGCGTGTGAGGTACATGAAAAATAAAATCATGTACATTTTGTAAAAAATATGATTTTTGAGAAAGTTATTTGGATTTATTTTTAAAATTATTTTATTTATAAAAAGGTATTTTTATGTTTAAATAGTTATTGTGATTTAATTTGGGATTGGACTTTACTGAACTAAATTTTAAATAGTTTTAAATTAAAAGATGGATTTATCCATTAGGGGGTTTAAACTATTTCTAGTCCTTATCCAACTGGGACTTTCATCTCCTATATAAAGAGAAGTCCCTTGCTCTTTTTTTCTAGAAAAATTTCCATAACCCAAAAATCTCCACGATCGTGTCGTGCATCGTATCTATATCCACCATTATTATGTGTCGGCCTCGGTTCCGACCCCGGGTGTCTTTTCGCTATATCGTATCAATTACATGTACAGACTTTTCCATCTCCGTGTCCAACACATTGGATACGACCCCGACTCCAATTTTCTATGTCACGCAGGACACGACACGTCAACCAAATCCTAACCGTAACCCTAACCAAGCTCTTGCCCCACCGGAGTACCTCGCTCCGGCCATCTATTCTGGCCAACAGCACACCACCATCGTGGTTGAGACGCCACCAATCACCACTTTCCTTTTCTTCGGCCTCTATCACCAGCACGATCCCCGTCCAGTGCCACCGTAACCCTGCTACATGCCGCGCTCCTCCAGATCTAGCCCGACCCCATCAATAACCGGAGCCGGCTCCCCTTTTCCCGAACCGTGTCGCTCCAGCGATTGACTGATCTCCTTCCTCCACAACACCACCCATCCAGAGCAACCAACTCCATCACCGTGTCTGGCCATCCGCCGTGACCCCAAATCGACTCAGCCACCACATACCGCGCCGGAACACCTCGGCTACACCCGTGCATGCACCTCCGTCTCTCTATATTCGACTAAGCCCCCATGTTACGCCCCAGAACCAGAATACTGGAGAGCGGGGGCGTACATAGCCAGCTACGTATATTGAAATAGAATACATCTCAACTATACGGTCACGGCTGTCTAGATATGAGGGTTTACTACAAGCCAACGGTCTCTTATGGTCAAGCCTATTGTCTCAATCTCAAGCAAGTAATATGATCACAAGATGTTTGACCACCAAATATTACATATCAGCTGATCATGAAGCTAGTCGTACAAAATGATGGGACTAGCAAGAGTTAAGTCATACATGATCAACCCTAGGATTTGTTAATCATATTTACAGCCCGTAGGCAGACAGTAAGTAAAGTGCATCGAGCTAACAGGTGCTCGTCGGCTAAACGCCTCAAAAGAGTAACTTTACAATAGAGTGAGCGAAACAAAATAGAAAACCCACTCGTAGCTCGGGTTCCTTCTAGTCGCCACCATCGGGCTGGAGGTTTGGTATATCCTCGGGTGCTGCTCCAAAATCTGGCCACATAAAACCAGCTGGGTCAAACCCCAGAAAGAGCAAGTGCCACAAAGGAGGACACGAAATAAGAACAAAAGCCAGCATATCAGAACATAAGAAAAGAAATGGAAGAAGGTACAAATAAATAAAGAGTGCAATAGGACAATAAACGACTAGTGACGTGGGACCATTCCGGGAGCCAGGTTACAACCCTTAAACCAGACAAGGAGCGAGGTTGTAACCATTCGCCTGAACAGCACTCTGTCTCTACCCATTTATTGTTTAATAAGTAAAACAGTCAAGTTCAAGAGTAGTCAGGTACTGGTACTAGACAAGACTTAGACAAGACTGGACTCCATCCATTCACAAGCGGCCAAGCAATTACTACGGCTTACTACTTAACTAACTAGGGTTATCACAGGCCTTAATTACTACAAGATGCAAGTGAGAAATTTCCAGTCCCAAGCCCTGCAGACCATCTAGTTATCCTTCCGCGAGTTGAGAGTATGGTTGGGTACATCGCCCCGGAGACGATATACCCTTAGGTGACTTAGAGGGTGCAACACATGACAGTGCGCTGGAAATGTGCTCTACTCATCGGCAAGCTACAAGTCTAATTAAGAGCGCCCAGATAACGAGATTGCCTGTGACTGGAAATTCTCCATGAACTATAGTTTGATCTAGTCATTAGCCTAATCCATATTCAGTATGAATCCCTGACCGTGGGAACCAGGGAGTCACGTCCTAGACATGATGCAAGACAAGACAAGTGGATTGCACAAGCAAGCAAGCAGGAACACCCACGGTGTCAAGTTGATTATACGAGTCAAGTTAGCCGTCGCAACAGCATCAAGATAAATCATGCCAGGGTACTTGTCAGGAGTGTGCCACGACGGGCCACTATCATGTCAGGTTGGTCATGTCATGAGTGCACCACTACGGGTCACTGTCGTGTTATGCTAGTTCTTTGTCATACCATGCCATGGACAATAGTCATTCCAAACATATCAAGTAAAATCAAGTTCATGACAAAAGGCGTAAGGATATAAAATGGGCGTAAAATATCTAATAAAATATCAATATACAGGGCTATAGAAGAGCCAAGCTTAAGGAAAAATAAAACCAAATCTCCATGATTGGACAGATTGCGCAAGGGTCCCTGGGGTCGGGTTGCGCAGGAGTCAAGTGCGCCAGGGGGCCAACTGCGCAGGAGTGAGCTACGCAGAAGTCGGCTCGCGCTGAGCAGGTTGGCGCAGGGGTCAGATTGTGCAGGGGTGGATGGCGCAGGAATGGTTGGCGCAGGAGATAGATGGCGCAGGAAATAGATGGCGCAGGGTTGAACTGCGCAGGGGTGAAGTGCGCAGGGTTAGATTGCGCAGGGGTGAACTGCGCAGGGGTGGATGGCGCATGGGGCTGAGCGCAGTTCGCCAAGGGGCAAGCAGCGCGGTCGGTACTGCGCTAAAGAGCGCAGGCCGAGAGGAGGATACGCAGACCAGCACTGCGCTAAAGAGCGCAGGCTGCAGTCTGCTACTCCAGGCCGAGAAGAACACCAAGAACACCAAGAAGTCAAATTTTCATATCTTTGTCAAATCAAAGCCAAATCTAGATTTTTAAAGGTCTAACTTGAGTAAAATTGAATTCTCTTCCACATGGAAGCATCAAATCCCACAAAATCCAACCAAAATAGATCAAAACCATGTAAATTCGAAAATAGTTAAAACCTAGATCTAGAACAATGGCGACTCCAAATCACAAAATGTCAAGCACTAATGTTGATCATCATGGCCTAATCTAGCTAATAAACCAATAAAATGTGGTTCTCATGTGGTGGCAAGGTGCACTTGCCTATGGGTGTTGGTGAGTTGTGTAGAGGAAGGAAGAAGAAGAAGAAATTAATGGAGGGAAGTAATGAGGAGAGAGAGTGTTAGGTGGGGATAATAAAGAGGGTGGGTTGTGGTAGAATGAGGGTTGAACATAGGCTAAGGTGTTCCAATGCATGTTAAACCAAACCAAATCAAACCAATTCTCCTCCACAAAATAAACCAAGCCAGGTAAAACCCAATTACGAGAACCAAAATCTGCAAGTCAAGCTAATTACAAGTACATGCAAAAATCTGAGAAAATAAATACAGGTCTGAAAAACATGCAAGCTTGACAAAATACGTATTCAGAATATGGGTGTTACAACTCTACCCACCTTAAAAGAATTCTATCCTCGGAATTTAATTAAGAGGCTAGAGAGACAAGGACAAGCTATATTAATCACAGGCAAGCTATAACCAGGCAAGCAATCGGACAATCATACATGCAAGCAAGGGATGGAAAACATAAGGCATAAGGAAAACATTATACCTTACGAGTCAAACAGGTAGGGATATCGCGATCGGATATCATCCTCACGCTCCCACGTTGACTCACCTAGAGAGTGATGACCCCAAGCAACACAGACTAAACTAATAGTCTTGTTCTTGAGTATCTTCTCTCTCCGGTCCAATATAGACATGGGCCTCTCCTCATACGAAAGGTTGGTACCAACAACCAGTTCCGAATGGTCTAGGATGTGGCTCGGGTCCGGGACGTATCGTCGTAATTGGGACACATAGAATACATCATGCACCTCACTTAGCGACGGCGGAAGAGCAAGACGATAGGATACATCTCCTACTCGCTCCAGGATATCGAACGGCCCTATATACCTAGGACTAAGCTTTTCCCGTACGCCAAAGCGAATGATGCCGCGGTTAGGCGAGATCCTAAGGAATATATGGTCGTCGATAGCAAACTCCAAGGGACGTCGATGAGCATCGGCCCAATGCCGCTGGCGATCTTAGGCAACTCGAAGACGATCTCTGATCCTTCTGACCACTTCAACTGTCTGGACAATCATCTCTGGACCAAGCATCTGCCTCTCTCCGACATCATCCCATGCTAGCGGGGATCTGCACTTCCTACCATACAGAGCCTCGAACGGAGCCATCTAGATACTGGCCTGGAAACTATTATTGTACGAGAATTCTATAAGATGCAGGTGATCTTCCCATGAACCACCGAAGTCGAGGGTGCAAGACCTCAACATGTCTTCAAGAGTTTGGATTGTGCGTTCTAACTGACCATCTGTCTGCGGATGATATGCTGAACTGAACTAGAGACGAGTTCCCAAACTCTCTTGTAAGCTACGCCAAAAGTGCGATGTAAACCTTGAATCTCGGTCCGAGGAGATACTGACAGGCACACCGTGAAGCCTGACAATCTGCCTGAGGTACATCTCTGTCAACTGAGCCGTTGACTGCCCAACTCTAAATGGAAGAAAATGAGCCACCTTCGTGAGCCGGTCAACTATAACCCAAATAGCATCTCGACCAGCTGGGGATCTAGGCAATCCAGTCACAAAATCCATGGTCACATGCTCCTACTTCCATTCTGGAATCGGCAAGGGCTGAAGAAGTCCAGCGGGCCTCTGATGTTCAGCTTTAACCTGCTGGCAAACCAAACACCGAGAGACAAACCGGGCTATCTCCCTCTTCATGCCATTCCACCAGAAGTGCTGACGAATATCACGGTACATCTTCGTGCCACCGGGATGAATAGAATACTGCCAACTGTGAGCTTCTGCCATGACTTTCTGTCTGATATCTCCACTGGGTACACAAAGACGAGAGCCGTGTCGAAGTGTACCATCTTCATGAATGCACAACTCTGGCTTTCTTCCTGCCTCACACTCTGCTCTGAGCCGCTGAAGCTTGGAATCTGTAGACTGTGCCATCCGGATCCTCTCAACTATGCTGGACTGAACTTGTAGGCTGGCCATCAACGCCACGTTGGTAGGAAGAACCACTTCAATTCCCATCTTCTGAAAATCTGCCAATAACTCTGGTTGCGCCGTTAGGAAATAAACTCCGGCTCTCCGGCTCAACGCATCTGCTACAACATTGGCCTTCCCTGGGTGATATTGCAAATCCACATCGTAGTCCACCAATAGCTCAAGCCATCTTCTCTGACGCATATTAAGGTCCTTCTGGGTGAAAACATACTTCAGGCTCTTGTGATCAGTAAATATCTCCACTCTATCTCCGTACAAGTAGTACCGCCAAAGCTTAAGTGCAAACACTACTGCTGCTAGCTCCAAGTCGTGGGTCGGGTAATTCTTCTCATGGTCACGAAGTTGGCGTGATGCATAAGAAATTATCTTCCCATGCTACATCAAGACACATCCCAATCCTCTGCCTGAAGCATCGCAGTAAACTGTGAATCCTCCGGTCCCATCTGGAAGCGTGAGAATGGGAGCCATTATCAATCCTCGCTTCAACTTCTCAAATGATTCCTGACACTCTGCTTTCCAAATAAATGGCACATCCTTACGAGTCAACTGGGTCATCGGCGCTGAAATTCTTGCAAAATCTGAAACGAATCGCCGGTAGTAGCCGGCCAATCCAAGGAAGCTGTGAACCTCTGCTACTGAGCTGGGTGCTGGCCAAGTCTCGATAGCCACAATCTTCTGGGGATCCACCTCTACTCCTCCTCGAGTAATGATGTGACCCAAGTACGAAATGCGATCGAGCCAGAACTCACATTTACTGAACTTGGCGTACAACTGGTGCTCCCTAAGCGTCTGAAGGACGATTCTGAGATGCTGCCCATGCTCTGCTTCGCTCTTGCTGTAGACCAAGATATCATCTAGGAACACGATCACGAACTGATCAAGATAAGGCATAAAAATGTGATTCATGAGGTCCATGAATACAGCTGGCGCATTGGTTGCTCCAAAGGGCATAACAAGGAACTCCCAATGCCTATATCTCGATCTAAACGCTGTCTTCGGGATGTCCTGCTCTCTGACTCTGATCTGGTGGTATCCTGACCGTAAGTCTATCTTCGAGAACACTGAAGCCCCTTTGAGTTGATCAAACAAGTCATCTATCCTCGGGAGAGGGTATCTATTCTTGATTGTCACTGAGTTTAAGGTACGATAATCTACACATAACCTGGACGTACCATCCTTCTTTTCACATGAAGCATCGGGGCTCCCCAAGGCGATCCACTTGCACGAATAAATCCCCTGGTCCTGAGTTCTTCAATCATCTTGTACAAAATCTCCAACTCTGAAGGCGCCATTCTGTAGACTCTCTCTGATACTGGTGCTGTCCCGGGGATTAAGTCTATAGTGAACTCGATCTCCCGCTCTGGCGACATCCTTGGAAGTTCCTCTGGGAAGACATCTGGAAATTCTTCAACTATCCGGGGCAACTACACTGCTGCTACTGCCATCCGCAACACTGGAGAGGATGGCTCTATCGCGCCTCTGGAAAATAAAAACTCTGGCTCGCCTGGAATACTAAAGATAACCCTGCCAACATGGCAGTCTATCCTAGCATACTGGTTCCTCAACCAATCCATGCCTAGGACTACATCATAGTCTGCCATAGGGAATTCTATAAATCTAGCAGGGAACTCTAAACCGCTAACTACGATCCGATACGAGGATAACACTCGATCTACCCCCACAAGACCATTACCAGTAAGTATATTGAGCCTCACTGATAATGACTCGGGCTCCAATCCTATCCGTGTCACGAATCGTGCAGACATGAATGAATGCGAAGCACTAGAATCAAATAATACCAATGCTGGAGAGGAGTTGACGAGAATAGTACCTGCCACTTCCTCACCTGGTGCAACTTTTTCTTCCATAGCCATCATCATGGCCTGACCTCTAGCTGTGGGTCCCCTCTGCTGGAAACCTCTCTGCCTGCTCTGCACTGGAGCCTGGGCACACTGCTGCTGGAATGCCTGGGCCTGAGGCAACAATGGCCTCGGGTACTGCTGCTGCTGCACAGGTGCTGGTCCCCTAACCGATGGACTGGTTATGTTGGAAGAGGAAGAACTACCCCTATTCGGGCAGGCTCCTATCTTGTGATCTGCCGCTCCACAAGCTAGGCACAATCCTTGTGCCCTACGATAATCTGCCACTACATGGCCTGGCTTCCCGCAATGTGAACATCCCATTGCGGAAGTCTACTTCTACTTCTGCTGCTGCGGGTACGTCGGAGTCAAATGCTGAACCGATGTTACTGAGGCCGCCCGCCTCGGAGTTCCAATGGTCAAACTTCTAGCTGCTGGGACTGGAGCTGATTATTGGTGCATCTGACTGTGGGACCGCTTCCTGCATCCGGTTCTATCCACGATCCGCTGGGAGGTGTACTCATGCCTCCTAGCTGCCCTCAATACCGTATCGAACATCTGGTGCTCGAACTGCTCGACTGCCAACAATATCTCCAAATGCAGTCCCTGCTGGAACCGCTGGGCCCTATCAAACTCGGTCGCCACCAAGGTAGGGGCAAACCTACTGAGCCTAGAAAAATCAGATGCATAACCATCGACCATTCTGCCTCCTTGCTTCAAGTTGGTAAATCTGGTCTGCAGGTCGTACCGAGCCACAGCATCGAAATACTTCGTCTGGAATCTCTCTCTAAACACTGCCCAAGCAATGGGTGCCACTAATCCCATGGCTTGCACTACCCACCAACTGCGAGCTAAGTCCAACAACTGCAGGCGTACCATCGCCACCTTTTCATTCTCAGGTGTCCTAGCTGCTTCCAGAATCACTTCGGTATCCTGAAGCCAAGCGTCCGCGACAATCGCATCCTCGCTGCCGTCAAAGAATGGAGGGTTCAAGCGCTTGAAGCTGTTGGCCGCGCTGTTCCCTGGATGACCGCCTCTGGTCAAAGCATCTGCCATAGTCTGGTACAAGGCGTCTCCTCTACGATCCTGAGAAGCTATCAAGGTCCTGATGAGACCTACCAATGTGCCATTATTAAGTTTCGCAGGCTGGACGGGCCGAACTGGGGGTTCTCCTCCAGTAGGTATCACTCTGGAGGCGACTCCGGAATGCTGGGCTTGATCTCCAGGTTGTTGCTGGTCCACGGGAGGTGCTCCTCCTTGCTGATCAACAGGGTCAGGTATAGTGCCACTGAAGAAGACGACACAGAAAAACAATAAGGAAGGACCAGGACAGATCAACGATACAAGCATGTAATCAGGGCAAGAATTCCAGGGATTTGAAAATACGGGCGGAGATCAAGGGCGAATACTGATTGAGACATCTATTCGGTAAACCCTCATATTTCTTGATTGACAAGACCTGCATGGGCCACCACTTAAACCATGTCACGCCCCAGAACCAGAATACTGGAGAGCGGGGGCGTACATAGCCAGTTACGTATATTGAAATAGAATACATCTCAACTATACGGTCACGGCTGTCTAGATATGAGGGTTTACTACAAGCCAACGGTCTCTTATGGTCAAGCCTATTGTCTCAATCTCAAGCAAGTACTATGATCACAAGATGTTTGACCACCAAATATACAATAAAAGGCATCCCAAATATTATATATCAGCTGATCATGAAGCTAGTCGTACAAAATGCTGGGACTAGCAAGAGTTAAGTCATACATGATCAACCCTAGGATTTGTTAATCATGTTTACAGCCCGTAGGCAGACAGTAAGTAACGTGCATCGAGCTAACAGGTGCTCGTCGGCTAAACGCATCAAAAGAGTAACTTTACAATAGAGTGAGCGAAACAAAATAGAAAACCCACTCGTAGCCCGGGTTCCTTCTAGTCGCCACCATCGGGCTGGAGGTTCGGTAGATCCTCGGGTGCTGCTCCAAAATCTGGCCATACAAAACCAGCTGGGTCAAACCCCAGAAAGAGCAAGTGCCACAAAGAAGGCCACGAAATAAGAACAAAAGCCAGTATATCAGAATATAAGAAAAGAAATGGAAGAAGGTACAAGTAAATAAAGAGTGTAACAGGACAATAAACGACTAGTGACGTGGGACCATTCCGGGAGCCAGGTTACAACCCTTAAACCAGACAAGGATCGAGGTTGTAACCATTCGCCTGAACAGCACTCTGTATCTACCCATTTATTGTTTAATAAGTAAAACAGTCAAGTTCAAGAGTAGTCAGGTACTGGTACTAGACAAGACTTAGACAAGGCTGGACTCCATCCATTCACAAGAGGCCAAGCAATTACTACGGCTTACTACTTAACTAACTAGGGTTATCACAGGCCTTAATTACTACAAGATGCAAGTAAGAAATTTCCAGTCCCAAGCCCTGCAGACCATCTAGTTATCCTTCCACGGGTTGAGAGTATGGTTGGGTACATCGCCCCGAAGACGATATACCCTTAGGTGACTTAGAGGGTGCAACACATGACAGTGCGCTGGAAATGTGCTCTACTCGTCGGCAAGCTACAAGTCCAATTAAGAGCGCCCAGATAACGAGATTGCCTGTGACTGGAAATTCTCCATGAACTATAGTTTGATCTAGTCATTAGCCTAATCCATATTCAGTATGAATCCCTGACCGTGGAAACCAGGGAGTCACGTCCTAGACATGATGCAAGACAAGACAAATGGATTGCACAAGCAAGCAAGCAGGAATACCTACGGTGTCAAGTTGATTATACGAGTCAAGTTAGCCGTCGCAACAGCATCAAGATAAATCATGTCAGGGTACTTGTCAGGAGTGTGCCACGACGGGCCACTATCATGTCAGGTTGGTCATGTCATGAGTGCACCACTACGGGTCACTGTCGTGTTATGCTAGTTCTTTGTCATACCATGCCATGGACAATAGTCATTCCAAACATATCAAGTAAAATCAAGTTCATGACAAAAGGCGTAAGGATATAAAATAGGCATAAAATATCTAATAAAATATTAATATACAGGGCTATAGAAGAGCCAAGCTTAAGGAAAAATAAAACCAAATCTTCATGATTGGACAGATTGTACAAGGGTCCCTGGGGTCGGGTTGCGCAGGAGTCAAGTGCGCCACGGGGCCAACTGCGCAGGAGTGAGCTACGCAGAAGTCGGCTCGCGCTGAGCAGGTTGGCGCAGGGGTCAGATTGCGCAGGGGTGGATGGCACAGGAATGGTTGGCGCAGGAGATAGATGGCGCAGGAAATAGATAGCACAGGGCTGAACTGCGCAGGGGTGAAGTGCGCAGGGTTAGATTGCGCAGGGAGCCAACTGCGCAGGGGTGAACTGCGCAGAGGTGGATGGCGCATGGGGCTGAGCACAGTTCGCCAAGGGGCAAGTAGCGCGGTCGACACTGCGCTAAAGAGCGCAGGCCGAGAGGAGGATGCGCAGTCCAGCACTGTGCTAAAGAGCGCAGGCTGCAGTCTGCTACTCCAGGCCGAGAAGAACACCAAGAACACCAAGAAGTCAAATTTTCATATCTTTGTCAAATCAAAGGCAAATCTAGATTTTCAAAGGTCTAACTTGAGTAAAATTGAATTCTCTTCCACATGGAAGCATCAAAACCTACAAAATCCAACCAAAATAGATCAAAACCATGTAAATCTGAAAATAGTTAAAACCTAGATCTAGAACAATGGCGACTCCAAATCACAAAATGTCAAGCACTAATGTTGATCACCATGGCCTAATCTAGCTAATGAACCAATAAAATGTGGTTCTCATGTGGTGGCAAGGTGCACTTGCCTATGGGTGTTGGTGAGTTGTGTAGAGGAAGGAAGAAGAAGAAGAAATTAATGGAGGGAAGTAATGAGGAGAGAGAGTGTTAGGTGGGGATAATAAAGAGGGTGGGTTGTGGTGGAATGAGGGTTGAACATAGGCTAAGGTATTCCAATGCATGTTAAACCAAACCAAATCAAACCAATTCTCCTCCACAAAATAAACCAAGCCAGGTAAAACCCAATTACGAGAACCAAAATCTGCAAGTCAAGCCAATTACAAATACATGCCAAAATCCGAGAAAATAAATACAGGTCTGAAAAACATGCAAGCTTGACAAAATACATATTCATAATATGGGTGTTACACCGCAGCCCCGCTCGAGCCCGACCTTCCCATGCTCCTCCGCACGCTGGCGATAGCCAACGCCACCGCGTACCCCGCTCGAGCCCGACCTTCCCATGCTTCTGACCAGCCCTGCTCGAGCCCGACCTTCGATGAGAGGCTTCCGATCCGCTCGCCTGTAAGTCGTGCCGACGTCCACCACACCATCTCCAAAAATGAGTCGCACGCCGCCCCCGTCTCCGCTAATCTCTGGTAGAGTCTTCTCACTCTCGTTCTTCCCTCTCCTCTCCTCTCCCTCTAGCTCTCTTCCTCTCTCTCTCTCTCTCTCTCTCTCTCACTTTCTCTCTTCTCTCACCCTCGTTTTCCTTCTCACCGACTATCTTTCTCTCTCAATCAACTTCTTTTATTTTTTTATTTTTACTTTTTACAAAGAAGTAATTAGACAGATGTAACAGCTGTATTCATTAATAATAATAATATTATTATTATTATTATTTTATTAAATATAAATAAGTAGTAGGATGTGCAGACATAGGTGTGGATTAATAAGATGGTACATATATGTTGTTATTACCATAGGATTTTTTACGTCAATATTATTATTGATAATTGTTGTGAAATATTACAAAATTTCTACATGTGCATAATTAACTTTTTTAATTTTTTTTATAGAGTTGGGGCTTGGCCTTAAAACTATTTTCCAATTTGGTGAGAATATATTATTATAACATTTTCTTATCTAGATAAAATATAATTTTTAAACCCTAAAAACATATTATTAATTATTTTGATATATTCATAATAAATAGCTATTTTGATCTAAAAATTGTAGTTTTGACCTAGAATGATTTTTTTTTCCAAATATTATATATATATTATCTTGACCTAAAATTGTGATTTACAAAGTTGGGACTTTTAGCGTTAAAATGATTTCTAGATTTTCAACATATTTATTTACAAGTATTTTGACTAATAAAACCTAGTTTTCAAATATTATAAAAAATTTCTAAAAATAGTATATGTATTGTTCCACTATTTTTTTGATTATCAATTCTTGACCATGGCTAATCATATATTCTATTTCCTTGCCAATTCTGTACTTATGTCAATCCTAGCTAATCAGACTGTTCTGGACTCGATGGAACAATCTGTGCATCACCGGAGGCCATATTGCATAGTTGTAACACCAAAGTCAAACTCTGTGCTATCATGATCGTCACACCACACCGGGTGCAACACCAAGCAAGGTACCTTGCCATCTGCTGTTTATTTACTTTAGCTCACATATTTTATGCATTTATTTATTATTTATTACTATAAAATAAATTGTGCTACCTAGTCATATTTCATGCAATCCTACTGTTTAGTTTTATTTCTTGTTACTTAATTATTTCTATGCACATTAAACCTAGATTTAAGAGATCACCCATCATTGTGTTGCATTTATTGGCCTTGACACGTTTGTGCCACGGAATCGCGAGTCACATATAGATCTCGGACTTGCGTAGCTGGCTGGCCACCGGTATGTATAGCCATGCGATAGGATTTAATTGCTAGTAGTATTTGCATGATTAGTTTGACTTAGCAGTTAACAGAGGTTATATGTGTTGAGGATACAACATAAATAGGCTTGGGTGGATATGACATTTCCTTAGCGTATAGGCTACCATGCACATTACCTTTTGCGACCGTACGATACACCGGAGATGCGGGTTGACGACCCCCTTTACTGCTACTAACGGTCAGCCACTGACATTCTGTGAAGCGTTATGCTCTTACTGCTACTGACGGCCACTGTCGCTTCACTGAATGTTATGCTCTTAGGTCCTTGGTGTCCAAGTGGGGACTATACCGATCCCATTTTTAGCCAAAGAGTCCATGCATTGGAGGTTTGTTCTTAAATTGCATTCACATAGAATGGTTAAGTGACCTTATCCGTTTAGGTATATGTACTTTTTGGTTTGTGTACTTATACCTGATCACAGCTTGAAACAATATTTTGTCGCAAACTAGTGCGCCACACCTTGTCCTTTTTAGATTGTAGGTGTGGTTCACTGCTTCGATGATAAAGTATTGAACCTTGTTATAGTCCGAATACTATATCAGATTACGGCATGGAAATATACTTCATCATGGATTAGGGTGCCATCTCATGTCCTTGTTTGGTTGGAGGGATGGTACACTAATTCAAGGATGGAGTATTAGATCATGTTATGATATGAATGACTTATTGTTGAGCATTTTATATTAAGTTATATGGCATGTTTTTCTGTATCTTGTTACGTACCTCTGAAGACTTGGTGATCTCTCCAGGTATGTCTGTTTTCTTTACTATCTGTAGGAATTCCATCCAAGATGATTGTCTTCTCCTTCCTATCGAAGATGATATGCACTTGGATCATCCCTTGTTGCTTGCATTCTTATTTTGCTATTTCCATCTTTTTATTTTTATGTTGGTAGTGGATTTATCTCCATCCAGGAACAAGTAAAATAATATTTCATATTTGATTATATAAGAGGCTTTATTCTTTTATTTTGTGGATGAGATTAGTTAGCCGTGATTATACTA
Organism: Iris pallida; assembly: GCA_029216955.1. Lineage (NCBI taxonomy): Eukaryota > Viridiplantae > Streptophyta > Magnoliopsida > Asparagales > Iridaceae > Iris > Iris pallida. The sequence continues at coordinate 22,541,028 of JANAVB010023800.1, read as the reverse complement.
TATTTACAGCTTACGTATATTTATTGTACGACTGGCATGTTTACTAACCAAGTCCTACGTATCTTGGGACTGGGCGTTACATATACCTAAAATTCTTGACCTAGGATTACCTGTTGGATTGTAGTAGCGACCCCATCTATACAACTTATAAGTTATTTTGGAGTACTGGAGTACTTTGACATACCTATTTGGCCTGATATGTCCCTACTTACCGGTATTCTGGTTCTGGGGCGTAACAGAAGGCAGCTGCCCGGAGACGCAGTCGGGACGAGGGAGAGGAGACAGCCTCTACCAAGGGGGAACCTCCCAATTGAGTGACCGCGAATAGGGCCCTAGGGCAATAACGGGCCTCATAGCCACTATGGAGGCAACCGCTGCAAAAAAAGGGGCAATCTTCATAGACTATGTCCTACCAGATATCGTTGTCGATGGGCAAGTTGATTCTGATATAAGTCGGGACAGGCAGCTGATGTCGATGTCTACGAGAACCCACGCACAACTAGGCCTGGAGACAATCGCAGTTGCACGACCGATAATAATCAAGGAGCCGACACACTGTACGATAAGAAAGAGTGCTTCTTTCGCAAAGAGAAAATACAGCAATCCCAGAAGGGACAACCAAACAGGGACCACCGAGTATTCCTTATGCGGATTAAAGTCCGGATACCATTTGACGACTCGCATTGGAGCATGGGCCATAGTCTACAGCTATCTCGAACGTAGCACAGGTAGTCCGCCTCCAAGGAGGGGCGGATAAGCAGATGTTGGAAGTCAATAACTCCAACGGAGGTCAGACTAGAGAAACCCATCTGCCCAAACACCCGACAAACCACGTCCATAGGTGGCCCCACACAAAGGACTATGCCAATAAGAGCATGTCAAAATGGGACTACTAGCATGTCCACCTACTCCTGACTGAAGTCGATAGCGGGAGCACACTCGAATACGAAGAACGACCTGGAAAGAAGATATGTATGTGTAGCGCAAGGAGCACTAGAGGCCACCTCCAAAAAAGAGCGCAGCTGTGGCAGCAGAGGCGGACCTGGGGAAGAGTCCTGCACCATCAGAGCAACAGACGTGGGAGCCGAAGGGGAGACGGCCACCGCCACAGGAGGGGGGCCAGCCACAGGGCCCTGGAAGCCGAGCACGAGGTGGGTGGTAAAGCCAAGTCGACGCACAAGGGACCGAACACAAGGGGGTCGAAGGAACCGCGGGAGGCAGCAGAGGAGACATTAGGTGATCGCTCGAGCCCGACGAGAGGAGTAAGTGTCAGGGCTCATCCAAAGAAGGGTGCCGGTAGCACACAGAATGCTGCATCCATCGGAGGAGAAACCGCCAAGAGGATGCCAACCAACAGCACAAACAAGGGAGGGGAGCGAGGCCACGAGCAGGCCATCTCCGATGAACCGGGGGAGGGACGCCAAGCCGGGGAAGCTCCCGAGAAGAGGGGGAAGCCACCACCCGTGGGACAGCAGAAGACAAGGAGGGAGTAAGGGGAAGGGAGGCCCCGTCGGTGCCATAGCCGGAAACAGCCGTGCCAAGGGTCGCCTAGATCGCGCTTAGGAAAGGGCATATATATATATATATATATATATATATATATATATATATATAAATATATATATATATATATATATATATATATATATATATATATATATATATATATAACCTAAGGGGTTAAGAGGGAGGCATAAAGTAAAAAGCCAATGACCGTTAGTCCATGTGGTTAGTGTGGAGGCATGTGGCCCTTTGGTGCGGAGTACAAATCCCAGTGGGAGCCATTTCGACAACTAATTACCATTTTCAATATATATATATATATATATATATATATATATATATATATATATATATATATATATATATATATATATATATATATATATATATATATATAATCCTAATTTTGGTACTTGTTCTAACAAAAACTTTAATAGCCTTTAAGTTTATTGTTACATTATTTTTAATAATTTTGATAGTAATCTTTATGTTAATCTCTTAGAAGAGGAAGAAACACTGACACTAATGTCATCTGTCAAAAATAAACGTATTTATTAATATTAGAATAGTTCTATTTCAAATAGAACACGATCAATTTATTTGAATTATTTTACCAAAATATATGTCATAAATGATAAGGTAGAGAAAATCTTAGATCCCAATATACAAAAATCAATACCTGGAGTTGCATAATGAAATAAATATAGAAAAAAGATCGAAAAAGAATGAAACCGAAACTTTAAAGAGACATTATGAAAATTATTATGATAATGACACAATTGATGCTAGAAAAATACAGTTAAGCATCAATGCTTAAGGATCTCCATTATTTTCTTTTACTTATTTGTTTTCTCGTAACAAAACTAAATTAACAAAATATACTATTTGTAATAAACAACCTTTCACATTTTGTGAGAATGACTGACTATTATGACTATAGAAGAAGTACATTAAATTATTTAAATACAAAAGTTTCTAGATTTATTATTACAATTGAAGCTTTTAAATTATTTGAGAAAGAAAAAGAAATTTTGAAACAAGCTTTTAAAAATATTAGTAGTTTTCCCTTAACTTCAGATATGTTGACTGGTAAACAAAATTATTCTTTTATTTGTATCACAAACATATTTAGATGCAAAATAAATTTTATAAAATAATTAAGATCATTGAAATGTTGTCATATTGGAAGTGCAATATTCAGATCAATATTACAAGTTTTACATGAATATGATATTCATAATTAAAAAAGTTCATTTTTCTTTAGAATCCTAGTAATCATATTTCTTGTATTAATATTTTGAAATATCTGTTTTTGTCTATAATATAGGAAGAAGACTTTTTTTTTATATAAGAGGTGTTTGTCATGTTGTTAATTTAATTATACAAGAATATCTTCAGCACAAATTAAAAACTATTAAAACAGATTAATTTGAATACTACACCATGTAGGCAACACGAGTTTAAAATGTTACTTGCACAATATAACTTGAAATTTAGAAGATTTGTTAAAGATATACCACATAGATAAAATTTTACTTATTTGATGTTAAAATCATGTATTAAATATAGAGATGTTATTACACACTACAGTAATACAAATTCAACTACTGACTACCAAATAACTTAAACTAATATGTTTGTTAATACTTTAATATTTGAATTTCAGAATTATTTTACAACATTATTTGTATTTTATCTGGATTTATAATTCTCCAACTTCTCCTTTAATTTTAACAGAGATCATTAGTACTTATCATTTATTTGTAAAATATAGAAATATTCCTAAAATAAATTATATTTTTAATAAAATGGAAGAAAAATTTGTAAAATACTGGTATGATATTTCTCTTTTATATTGTTCTGGCAACAATTTTGGATCTTAAATAAAATTAGATGGTGTTGTTAGATAATTTCCTTAAAAATATGAACATTCGGGTAGGTAGTAAAAAGGCAAAAATTAAAGAATGTTTAGATGTTCAAATTAGTTTATATGACAAACAAGTTATGGCGAAATGACCCGATTCAAATGTTTAAGTTAGTAGCAACTCTAATTTAAGTTCTAAATTATATAATGCTAAGAGTATAGTACAAAAAAATACAAATATTATCTCTCCCAACTCAAGAATTTTCGTTGTATTTGAATTCCTACGATGAAGATGATGACGGTTCTTGAATATATATATTTTAATTTTAGAGTGATGAAAATCACATAAAAAAACTTATCTTATACTTTTTTGGCACGGGATGTTCTAGTGGCTCGGGTGTACACGATAGCATCAAAATCTTACTTAGTACAGGTTCAATAATGCCAAAAAATTTAGGAAGTCTGCGTTTGCGTCAAGATTTGGTTCGGGTGAAAAAACTGACTCAACACTTAGGGGGCATTTGGTATGCGGAATACTATATAGTCGAAAATTCTATATGTTCGGAAAACAAATTCCAAGTAATTAAATTCCTTGAAAAATTACATTCCCATGTTTGGTTACTACAAAAATATAAATAAAAAATGATAAAACAAGGAAAAAATGAAAAAAAAAAAAACCAAAAACGAAAAAAAAAACGTCAAAAAAGGAAAGGAAAAAAGTAAAAAACCAGAAAAAAAACGAAAAAAACAAAAAAAATCAAAAACAAAAAAAATGACCAAAATACAAAAATAAAGACAAAAAGACCAAAACGACAAAAATAAAAAAGACAAAAAAATAAAAAACAACAAAAAAGATTAAAAAAAAAGCGACAAAAATGACAAAGAAGACCAAAAACAACAAAAGCGATAAAAAGCAACAAAAATGACAGAAAACAACAAAAAAATGATAAAAAGGACCAAAAATGACAAAAAATTGACAAAAATTTACAAAACGAAAAAAGACGACCAAAAATGACAAAAGACGACAAAAATGAAAAAAAAAAACAAAAAAAGGACAAAACATTAAAAAAAAACGACAAAAACTACTTAAAAAACGACAAAAAGACAAAAAAAGGAAAAAAACCAACAAACAACGACAAAAAAGAGAAAAAATAGACAAAAATAAAAAACGATAAAAAACGACAAAAAGCAAAAAAAAAATGTCAAAAACCTACTAAACGACAAAAAACGATAAAAATAACAAAAAACGACAAAAAACGACAAAAATCGATAAAAACGACAAAAAAGAGAAAAGAGACGAAAAGCGACAAAAAAAACAAAAAAGACAAAATGCAACAAAAAAATGACCAAAAAGACAAAAAAAAACTAAAAATGACAAAAACGATCAAAACCGGTTAAAAGTGACAAAAAATAGACAAAAAAATGCTAAAAAAATAACAAAAAAAGACAAAAGACAAAAAGCAACAAAAAACGACAAAAAGCAACAAAAAAGACAAAAAATACTGAAAATGACAAAAAGAAACAAAAAGGAGACGAAAAAAAGAAAAAAGGACAAAAAATCGATAAAGAACGACAAAAATGACCAAAACGCGATAGAAAAAAGACTAACAAAGACAAAAAAAACGAGAAAAAACATTCAAAAATAATCAAAAAAGTAGAAAAAAGTTTAAACGAATTTTTTTTTGCCCGGACAAAAGAAAAATACCCACATATTCTTAAGGGATAGGATTCACATGTTTTATGGGGGAACTATTTATCCGGGTATTTCTAATTTTCAAAAATAATTTTTTTATAGTCGAAACAAATATGGTAATAGATCCCCACCCTAAAATTTTTCGTGAATAAAAAAAAATACAGTGTACCAAACGCCCCCTTGGAGATGAAATTGCCGACGTTAATGAATTGAACTTTCAAGTTCTTACTATAGACGCACTATAAAAGCTGAAAAATGAAACAGTAAAGTCTTGTAGAGTAAGATCCATTTATCTTAAAATCAGATATTTGAAGATATTGAAAACGGACATTATATATTCAAAAAAGGGGCGGAGATGAAGACCAAAGTCTGAAGATAATATTTGTACTTCCACTCTATCCGTGTGTCTAAAAGTAAAAAAATGTGATAAAAATTTCTCAAATAAATAAAAATCAATAAAGTTTCTTTTGCTTTCATTAATTGTTTCTTTTCTACTATTATTTTTTAAAATAGTCCATCCCCATGTCCAACTAGCAGGGGCTGCCCGGAGGAGGGGCAAACAGGGCTTGCGCCCTGGGCCCCAAATCCTAAGGGGCCCCAAATTTTTTTAAATGTTAGTAATAATAACAAATAATAAAACTGTTATAAACTAGAGAGAGAGCAATAAGAGAAAATAGAGAAAAAAGTTGTGTGTATTTTCATTCATCCAATATGGCCTTTATATAGGCTTACAATGGATTGCCAAAAATCATGAGCTATGAAATCAAAGGACATAAGTTACATAAGTTATGGATGACTGAGAGTCATGGGACATCCATATTTACAACACTCTCCCTTGGATGTCCAATATAATATGGGATATGTCTCGTTAATATTTTGCCAAGAAAAACCCAATGGGATAAAAACTTGGACGAAGGAAAAAGAGTACATATCACACAAAATACGTAAGCGTGATAAACTGTCTCGTTAAAACCTTGCCAAGAAAAATCCAATGGGATAAAAACTTGGTCGAAGAAAAAAGAGTACAGTTTGAGAATTAGTGATCACGCTCTCCCTGATGCTGGCAAGAGATCCTTTAGCTGACGCATCCCAATATTCTGAATCATCTTTCTGAATGTTGTAGTTGGTAATGCTTTAGTGAATAAATCTGCAAAATCCTTGCTTGATTGTATCTGCCGAACGTCAATGTCACCATTCTTCTGTAGCTCATGAGTGTAGAAAAATTTAGGTGATATATGCTTCGTTCTGTCGTCTTTGATGTAGCAATTCTTGATTATGCAATACAAGCAGCATTGTCTTCATACAATATTGTCCCAGTATTCTTTGTTGAAGATAACCCGCATGATTCTCAGATATGTTGAGTCATCATTTTTAACCATATGCACTCTCGACTTGCTTCATGCAAGGCCAGAATTTCTGAGTGATTAGAAGAAGTTGTTGCTAATGTTTGTTTCACTGAGCGCCATGATATTGCAGTACCACCACAAGTAAACACATATCCACTCTGAGATCTTCCTTTATGTGGGTCAGATAGATAACCAGCATCAGCATAACCTACAACTTGTGATTTTAAATTTTTGAGTAAAATAAGCCCATATCGGTTGTTCCACGAAGATAATGTAACATATGTTTAACACCATTCCAATGTCGTTTTGTTGGTGCTGAGCTATATCTTGCCAGTAAGTTTACTGAGAATACTATATCAGGTCTTGTACAATTTGCAAGATACATCAATCTCCAATAGCACTGAGATATGGTACTTCTGGACCTAATAATTCTTCATTATCCTCTCGAGGACGGAATGGATCTTTCTTTACATCTAAAGATCGAACAACCATGGGGCTACTCGGTGGATGAGATTTATCCATATAAAATCTTTTCAAATTTTTTTCTACATAGGTAGATTGATGGATAAAAATTCCATTTGATAAATGCTCGATCTGCAGGCCGAGACAAAATTTTGTCTTTTCGAGATTTTTCATCTCAAATTCTTTCATTAGATAGTTAGCAGTTTCTGTGAGCTCTTCGGAAGTTCCGACAAGATTTAAGTCATCAACATAAACTGCAATAATTGAGAATCCATTTTTAGATCTCTTGATAAAGACACATGGGCAAATTAGATTATTTATATATCCTTCTCTAACAAGGTACTCGCTAAGGCGATTATACCATATTCTTCCATATTGTTTAATCCGTATAGGATCGTTGTAATTTGATTGAGTATAACCCATGAGATCTTTGGTTATTTGCTTCAGGCAATTTGAATCCTTCTGGGATCTTCATATAAATGTCATTATCCAATGACCCATACAAATATGCGGTAACAACATCCATAAGTCGCATATCAAGTTTTTCTGTGACTGCTAAGCTGATCAAATATCATAATGTGATTGCATTGATCACAGGAGAATATGTTTCATCATAATCGACTCCAAGTCTCTATGAAAAACCTTGTGCAACAAGTCGTGCCTTGTATCTCATAATTTCATTTTTCTCGTTTCGTTTTTTTACAAATACCCATTTGTATCCAGTAGGTTTTATACCTTCAGGGGTTTGGACTACTGGTCCAAATACTTTGCAATTTTCTAAGGATTTTAATTCAGCTTGTATCGCATATTTCCATTTTGGCCAATCATTTCTATGTCGACATTGTTCAATAGATTTTGGTTCAGGATCCTCATTTACAATATCAAGTGCAACATTATAAGCAAAGATATTGTCTATAGTAATTTTTTCTATCCCAGCTTTCCCTTGTACTCATATAATTAAAAGAGATCTCTTATGAAATATGTTCATTATCATGTGCCTCTTCAGGAGTTACTTTAAACTGATCAGTCAAATTTCTATAGCACTTTCATGTTTCGAAATTATTTTCTCTTCGAGAGTAATAACTTATACCTTTTCCTTTCGAGGGTTCTTATCTTTAGCGCCAACAGGGCATCCACGCTTCATGCACAGTTTTAATGTGCCATCATGTTGTCCTTCAGGGATATCAATCCGTGCGGGTACGTTTATAGCCGGTACATGAGATTTTGTCACTTTCTTAATATCAGTGAATGTATCTGGCAATTGATTTGCAATATTTTGCAAATGGATAATCCTTTTCACTTCTTGCTCACATCTACTTGTGCGTGGATCAATAAAAGATGATACATTCCATATAATTCACACCGTTCTACAGGAAGTGACGTTTTATCTCCCCCTAACAGTAGAAAAATTGACTCATCAAAATGGCAATAAGCAAACCTTGTCTTAAATAAATCGTCCGTCAGGGGCTCAATGTATTTTATTATAGATGGTGAGTCAAAACCAATATAAATTCCAAGATGCCTTTGTGGGCCCATCTTTGGTGCAATATAACCAACATAAATTCTAAGACGCCTTTGTGGGCCCATCTTTGTTCTTTTAGGTGGAGAAATGGGGACATAAACTGCACAACCAAAAATTTTTAAGTGAGAGATATCAGGCTGCTGGCCAGAAATAATTTCTAATGGTGAATGATGATTAAATGAACTTGGTCGAATACGGACCAATGCAGCTGCATATAGTATTGCATGTCCCCAAACAGAAGTGGGTAAACTTGACCTTAAAAGTAAAGGTCTAGCAAGCAATTGTAATCTTTTAATAAAAGACTCTGCAAGTCCATTTTGAGTATGGACATGTGCAACTGAATGTTCAACGTTAATCCCAATTGACATGCAATAGTCATTAAATGCTTGAGATGTATATTCACCGGTATTATCAAGACGAATTGTCTTAATAGAATAATCAGGGAATTGAGCCCTTAACTTTATAATCTGAGCAAAAAGTTTGGCAAAAGCAACCGTTCTTGTTGACAATAAACATACATGTGACCATCTACATGATGCATCTATCAAGACCATAAAGTCGAAATGGCCCACAAGGTGGGTCAATAGGTCCACAAATATCTCCTCGTATTTTTTGTAAGAACATAGGTGACTCAAGATTAACTTTCATCGTAGATGGTCTTATAATTAATTTTCCTTGTGAGCATGCAGCACACACACAATCACAAGGTAAAAGAATCTTCTGGTTCTTTAAAGGATGTCCTCGTGAGTTTTTAACTATTCGATGCATCATACTAGATCCATGGTGGCCAAGCCGATCATACCAAAGCATAAAAAGCTTTGGATCATTGAACTTCTGGTTTATCGCAGTGTTAGATTCTATTGCACTTATTTTTGCATAATGCAATCTTGATGAGAAAATTGGGAGTTTTTCTTTCACATGCTTCTGGCATGAATTATTGGATGTAATGCATAGATATTCCATATTCCCCTTATTCATAGTCTCGATATGGAAACCATTGAGACGTATGTCTTTGAAACTTAGCAAATTTTGACTTGCTTGAATACAAAGCATCTTTTACAAAAATATTTGTTCCACCCGGTAATATAATGTTTGCTCTTCCGGAGCCCTCAATTAATTTTGTAGTACCAGAAATTGTACTAATATTTGCTTTTACCAAATTTAAGTTCAAAAGTATTTTCGATCTCGAAGAATAGTGTGTTGATCCACTGTCAACCAAACATATCTCCACCGTTGGAGTTGTTCACAGCATCATTATTTTCCATATTTCTGTAAACACAAATAAATTAAGTAAAAAATTTAATTTATTGATAAAAACCAAAGGTTAAAACAAGCATAACAACGGATACTTAGAAACATAAAACAAATAAAACTAGAACTAAACTGGAAAAAGTTCAAATAATCTCAAATTCAACTTAATCATTTTGATATTTTCGTTGCCATCATTAGCATCATCACCCCAAAACTTAATTCCTCCACTTTGCTCGTTTAAGTAATCTTCAACATCCAAATGAGTGAATTCCATGGATCATTTTCATCTTCAAAATGTTGCTGAAATATGCAAAGTTGATCTTTCTCTTTTCCTTTACCCTTGATAGATGTTTGGTAAAAGTCAATTAGGTGCTTTGGTGTACGACATACGAGACCAATGCCCTTTTGCTCACATTTGTAGCAACTTCTTCATAACTCTTCGGAGAATCAACTTTTGCACCATTTTCTTTATCTTGTTTCCGCCATTTTTGTTCCACTTCAAGTGGTATGGCCAACCTTCTTGTTGAAGGGTTGATGGTTAGGACCACCATGGTTTTGAATTTTATCATGACTATAACCGCGACCATGACCGCGACCACGACCGCGATCGCGACCACATCCTTGTCCATAGTTATTTGCATTCTTCAGGGAATGACTGTGATCTAGTGGTAGGGTGGGTTGTGGTTTCTCATTAGGAGCTCATTTTTTGTTCGGCAACAAGAAGACATGAGATCAATTGAGAATATTTTTTAAATCCCTTTTCACGATACTGCTGCGCAGGAGCATGTTCGTGGCATGGAAAGTAGTGGATGTCTTTTCTAACATGTCTTCTTCAGTAACATTATCTCCGCATAATCTCATTTTAGACACAATTTTGAACATTACAGAGTTATATTCGTTTACCGTTTGAAGTCTTGCAACCTCAGGTGCATCCAATCATAGCGAGATTTTGGAAGTATCACACTATTTTGGTGATCATAACGTTCCTCTAAGTTTTTCCATAGACGGCAGGGTCTTTCACTCCAAAGTATTCGATTTCAGCCCTTCATGGAGGTGATGTCGAATGAAAATCATTGCTTTTGCTTTGTCTTGTTCGCTTGCCTCATTTTTTTCTTTGATTGCATGTGCAAGGTTCTTTGCACTCAAATGAATTTCTGCCTCAAGAACCCAAGTTAGATAAAAATTTTCAAATATCAAGAGCAGCGAACTCAAGCTTGGTGATGTTTGCCATTGTCTGAAAAAAATATTTATTTAGAATATAATACACATGCTCAAATCTACAGGTTTGAGTTCTATCAATTAGGCTTCAAGCCTAACATATTATTTTGGCTTCAGGCCTTATATCAATTTAGGTTCATAACCGAACATTTCTTTCAATTTTTTTTGTCATTAAACTTCAGGTTCATTTAAATACAAAGCTCTAAGATGTTTATCATATTTCTAAAAAAAATAGTACTTTAGAATATGTACATATCAAATCTACATGTTGACTTTTATTAATTAGGCTTCAGGCCTAACATATTCTATATTTTGGCTCAAGCCTTATATTCAATTTAGATTTCTAGCCAAACATTTTGTTTCAAAATTATATATACAACAATATGAATTGGTACCTTGTAGAATTCAGACAATAATGGAAACAGTAAAATTATACAACTAATTTAATCTAGTAATTCATAATAAGTGAAGAAAGATATTCGTTCACTGCAGACAAGTGAAAACATGTATTCCCATAGAGATATGGGATATTGGGTTCTGACATTTTATTCGACATAACTTAAGAGAATAAATAAACATAAGTAAAAAAAACTTGGGTGATTTAGTTGTACTTGGGCAAGAGTAGTACTGTTTGAAGAATCCAGATTTATTTTCCTTTTTTTTTTTTTGCGAGTTTGGATACAAGGAAAATGGAGTCTGATACATCTAGGCTCTGGCTATGTCTTCGAGTACATTCAAGTAATTTTGATTCTAAAATTCTATAACAAATTATTTATGTTCCTGTATTAGAACGACTATATGCACATATCAAGAATGTAATCATATCCTTGCCTCAGTTGAGGATCGGAGTCTTCTGTCTAAATAGACACAGACTATTACATGGGGGACCTTCACTTAAAATCTTTAGTTAGGAAAAAACAAAAAAAAAAATGATAATAAGCTTTTCTATTCAAGTGGTATTCATATTGACAATTTTGTTCTGTTGGAAACTCATCAATTTTTTTCAATAAAATTATGAACCAAAAGAAAGATAGAAATTAGACTTACAATTTTCTTGAGCAAACTCATGCTGATAACGTGTTATAAACTAGAGAGAGCAACAAGAGAAAATGGAGAAGAAAGTTGTGTGTATTTTCATTCATCCAATATGCCTTTATATAGGCTTACAATGGATTGCTAAAAAAAAATTATATAGGCTTACAATGGATAGCCAAAAGCCATGAGTGAAATCAAAGGACATGAGTTACATAAGTTATGGATGACTAAGAGTCATGGGACATCCATATTTACAACAGAAACATTGTTATTCTGATTTCTTCTTCAAAGTCCAAGGTCAGAAAAAAAAATCATTATAGCAATTCAACAAATTGAACATGACTTATTGGAATTGGATAGCCGTTCGACTCTTCAATTTCAAAAAAAAAACTAGTTTTCCTCACTTCAGATTTTATTTTGCATTTCTGAGGGAAAAAGTTCTTAATGTCGCTTTCGATTCCAGATGACCAGCAATAAGTTTTTTTTTGAATTTTCATTTTAATTCTCTCTTTTGCTTATAATCGAAACACAAAAAGTTCTTCACGTCGTGGTGTTGAATACTGATGAGCCGATGGCGATGAGTCTTTTCGTTTATCTATGCACTTAAGATTTCACACTTAAAATTATAGGTTCCTAGTGTTGAATATCTTTTCGTAAATCTTTGCACTTAAGTTTCACAATGATTTCGTTTTCAAACTAAAATATTTTGTAACTTTTTGTTCCTCTTGTAACTTTTGTTCCTCTTGATTTTAGCTTCTTCTTTTTTTTAATGTTTCTTGAGTTTCTCTGTTGTTGATAAATTAGGCAAACAAGCCCATATCTCAATTCTAGTATTGAAAAGGCATAAACAAAAAAAATTCTAGTATTGAAAAAGCATAACAAACAAAAAATGTTAAATAACATATTGCAACGGAATTTTTTTCGAAGTAGTATTGCCATTTGCCAAGATATATTCATGCAAAATTTAAGGTTAATTGGCATGTATCAGGCCCCAGTCCAAAGAGTTCACTTTGGCTTATTGTATCATGCAAAAAAAAAAAAAAAAAATTGATACTTTATTTTAATATATTGTTTGAAGAAGGGGCATCATTTTGTATTTAGTCCAGGGCATCAAAATGTTCCGGGCCGGCCCTGTGTCCAAGCCCAAGTCTAAGTCCAAGTCCAAGCCCAAGCAATTTTTTTAAATGATTTGTCAGTCCAGATCCGAACCACACCTAGCCGGTCTTGCTCAAGCTGGCTCAACTCGGATTCTTGGCTAGGCTGGGTTTGGAGTTTGTCCTCAGTCTGGTCCGAACCGGTGCACAAAACCGGACTGACCATGCCCCACCCATAACAGGTCAAATCCTCAAATGTGGACTGGGTCCCAGGCCCGACCCACTTCACATCTTGACCATAATCTCTTACTTGTTCAACGTTTTTTTTTGTCTATGTTCCATCACCTGTTATTTCCGTGCACGTCTGTGTGCACTGTCCAGGAAAGCTCCTCCTTTTCCCATATAATTATGTCTACTTGAACCTGTCATTATCTGCAAATTGAGTATCGATAGCCATCTTCTTCTTATCAACATTTTTCTTTCTTCTGGTGATCAAATACATGGTACACGCCAACTAGTAAAAATTATCAACCTTTCAGGTTTGTTGATATAAAAAAAATTCAGGTTTTTTTTCTTTTTTGATGTGTCCTTTTTCAAGTCGGACCGTGGCTAAATATGCCACCCAGCCGTCCGAGGATGTATTCGTATCCAAGTCCTGTGCTTGGACGGCCCTCCGCACTACCACTAGCTAGTGTTCGAACTCAGTCCTTTGCTTGGCGCCCCCCCCCCCCCCCCCCCCCCCCCCCCTCCCCCCCCCCCTACCCCCACTTCCACTAGGCTAGTGCCTTAGGAGTAGGGACTTCCAGGTTTGTTAATACCTTCTTATTACATACTATTCTGCATTAATTATAACTATTAATTAAGCTTCATTTTCAATCCACGTGATTAATTGTAAAAACAAATATGAAAATATAAAGGTTAACTAGACTATCCACAACCGACGGTCTATGTTTTACCGTCTAAATCTATCATGTTCATAGTTATCTTAGATAAGAGATCATGACATCAAAATCAAGTTCCACAGCTGCTCTTAAAACTTGTCAAATAAAACTTCTTATACGCTGACCAATCTCGTTACCATAATGACGAAATAATACCACAGGAAAATATGTTTTTTTTTTTTTTAGAGCAAACCACAATCCTATAATCAACATGTAATGATATGATAATGATTGGTGCTGATACTTCATGTATTTGCAAAAAGGTACAATAATTTATACATATTTTTATAAGTACAAAACTCATGTTACTGGTTGAATACCATTTATCATATGGCCAGGTAGGCAACTGTTTCTAATCAATTAATCATCAACTTGATAGTAGACTTTGGTTTAGTAGGTGCAACTCTTGGGAACACAGTGGGATCCGCGTCAGAATTGATTAATGAGATAAATATGATACTGGATTGACTCCATATATCTTAAAAAAAGAATCCTTTATTAAGATTGTCCGGATCAATGTCAATTATCTATACATTATTTTTCCACTTCCTAATAGATGTGGGACTAAATTAACTAGCTCATTCTTACACCACATTGAATGCTCAAGCAATGCTAGATACAACTCAACAACTACACGCTAGTTTACTCATTTTTTGTATACCTACCTTTGCTTGTAAATTAAGCTATATCTATATTTTATTATCTTATATATTGTTGTCTAGTATGTACACACCTTTCCAGACCATAATTAATGACACATGAGCATGTCATATAGCCAAGTTAATTATTGCTAAAAAGAATATCATCTTTCAGAGAGTCCAATATTTTTACAAACAATAATGCTATTGTCCATCAAAACACCTACATACAAATTTTTTCTTTCATTTTCTTGCTAGTACTACAATAGTAGGGGCCAATTCTTGAGCACAGAAATGGCCGCCAACAAATGAACAAACAGTCTAGAGAAAAGAAACCTATATCAACTTAAAATTTACACCCAAAAAAAGCTTTTATGAAATACATACCAAGCTTGGTAACAAAAACATGTTATTGTCGATCGTACTGATCCTGAATCTTCTGTTTCTAATTCTAACATAGCAAGGATTCGACAAATAAATCCTCTCTCAGTTCGTCCTTCGCTTTGGAATACACACTCTCCGTGTGTTTTTGCTGCTGGGCTGGTGGCCCATGTAGGAGTTCATCAAATTGTCGTAGCTGGAGGAGTATCCGTAGCTAGCAGGAGGAGCCTGCAACATCTCTAGCGTAAAGGGAGCCAGCTGGCTCATGTGACTGGTATGGTTGGCCACCGCTGATGGCCTTATTGCAACGGTGGCATTGTTGCTGCTGGCGGAGGGCCTATTGATGCCGCTTCCACGAGCGGCGGGAACATCGTGGTTGTGCTTTCCCTCGTAGGTGGTGATCACCGCACGCAGATCGTGCGATGCCCTCTCCACGTGCTTCCGGACCTGACAACCGGCACTTGTGCACTTGTAGTAGCTCCTATTATAAGTATCAAAAGTGCATAACTTCGTTAGGCTAATTCCAAAATATACCAGTACACATCATGTGTTCATGTTATTATCCTTGTTGAGTCGTGTCGTATCCGTACAACAGTTTTTTTTTTTTTTTTCCCCAGTGATCGGCAATATGAACAAATCCTTACCTTGGATTTGGATTCCCCTTGACCACCTTCTGCCCATACTTTCTCCATCTATATCCGTCATCGAGAATATCGATATCGCTAGTCGTCTGAACCACCACTCTGGGCTCCCTGACAGTCCTATTTCCGGATGCCGGTATTCCCTCGCTCTCCCCTTCATTCTTGCTGAAGCACAAGTAAACAAGATCAAATTAGTAACAACTCTAAAATACTCATTCTCACCTAATTAAGAGAAATGTTTTTTTTTCAGAGCACTTTAGCTTACATCCGCTTCGCTTCAGGTTCAACCTCATCATACTCCTCACCACCCAATTTGCTCCTCTGTGAGACCCCATCACCATCACCATCGCCATCACCAAACGAGACCGACGAATCGTCCGGTGTGCCCGAGCGCGCATTGAACGAGTGATCTGATACTTCCGGTTGTGCCTTAGCCTGGGCCTGAACTAGCTAGAAGAGCCTGAGTTCCTTCTAGTGGCCTGGGGCTTAGGGTGGTTATGGGTGCCTTTTAGACAATCTCAGTTATCTGCCCGTCCAAAGACCTCTCCCCTTCTTCTTGGTCGGACAGTTCGGGTAGGTGCACTTGTAGTAGCTCCTCGGGTTCTCGCTCCCTTTGACTTGTTTCTGTCCGTACTTCCTCCAATTGTATCCATCGTCTGACCTCCTTTGCTCCCTCAGAGTCTGGGGAACCGCAACTTCGGTCGAACTGGTTCGGACTGGAGCTGCTGCATATAATTCGGGCCTGTTCCGTTTCAAGTACGACGCTCGGACGAATTGTTGTTGCTTCTTGGTAGTTCCATGACTGATTCTCCTCTTTGTAGGCTTCGTGCTAAAGAAGAAACATCAAATAAGTTGAATTGATGGGGGCAAATTGAGCAAGTAAATATAATGAGAAAAAGCTAGAATTAGCTGGCTAGTAGCTTGGCTTACAGTGGGCTGGAAGCTGTGGTTTTTGTTGTTGTTGGTTTGGAATGAGAAGTCGGAAAAATTCCTCTCTTCTTCTTTAATACCTTGTTGCTGTTTGATAGTTCTGAGTAGATTTGGTTTCCAGTTGTGAGACTTCAACGGAATGGTACCAGTTGTTGGAGAAGGCAAAATCTGCTAATATGGAATGGAACTGCTAATAAGAACCATGTACAGAGAACCACACGTAGATCTATATATTAGCAGAAAGAAAAAACAAAAGGGAACAGCTACTTTTAGTAAACATGCTATAGTTAGTTAAAGAAAATTAATCAGAGATCGATGTATGACAATTTTGTATCGGTCTATTACGTTCATGTCCGGATAGCACTGCACAGCCGTAGTAAATCAAGCGTATCTTTCGGTACAAATGTCGCTAACTAAGATTGAAAACTTACGTTGAAGAAGAGAGGAGACCGGGGAGTCGAGGAGTTCGGCGGGGCTGAGCCCGGCCGGGATGGCGAAGTAGGAGGAAGGGGAGATGGGAGGGGAAGTGATCGGAAGGGAAGGGGAGGGAGGGACTTGAACTTGGGTATACCGACACCTCGGCTCATGGAGATCCTCGAGCCGGCTTCGTGATCACTAGTCAGGTTGTCGACACCTCCAGCACCGCCGGTGAGGAGCTCGGAAAATGAGGTTGGGAAGGAGGAGGAGAAGGAGAAGGAGTTTGTGTGGTTGGGCCTGGAGTTGGCTGAGGTCTCTAAGCTCCCAGTGGAAGAAGCCATGGAGAGAGAGAGAGAGAGAGTTTGAAGATAGTTTGTTGGTCAAGGGTAGTGTATAAATATGTTGAAGGAGTACACGTAGATATGATCGAGCGGAGAAAGGGGTTAGGGTGAGAGAACTCTCGAGGTAGGCAGCTTCTAAGAAGGGAGGGAGGGTGGGAAGATTCTGACCGTGGAAGCTCTTGCGGTCAAACCTCGTGCGTTTGACTGGGAATAGAGGCGGCTGGCACAAGCGTGAGAGAGGGAGTAGGGACCCATGTTCGAGAGAGAGAGAGAGAGAGAGAGAGAGAGAAAAGAAGACGGAGAGTTCCCGCCACTTTGTCATATTGTCGTATGGGTGTTTCAGGGAAAACGATCTATGTGCATTTTTATTAGCTTAAAAAAAATAGAAAATTGGATACTGAGGGTCTGTTTGGAGGTGGACAAAAATAAACAGAGTTAAGTGGGATTAAATTAGGAGAAGTTAAGTCAATATATACAATTTTGTTTGGATTGGAGGAAGAGTTAAGTGGAGGATGTTTAATAACTCTTACTTGGATTGAAAGTTTTGAGTGAGAGGAGCATTAATAAAATATACTATTACCAAAATAACCTTATTACATATGTCATAAAATTAAATTTAATTAAAATTTTAATTAAAACTTGTCAAAATATCATATAAATTAGGAAGTTACGGAGCAACATGTTGAAAACAAGAAAAAATGGAGAAAAAATTATGATATTTTATAGAACATAAGGAATATTTATGACTTTTTAAACAAAAGCCCTCAATCACCCTCGTTAACCCTCCGATTTAGGGGTTAAAAAATAAACAAAAGAGAGTAAAATAAATCCTCACTTAACCCTCCCTCCTAAACTCCCACCCTCAAACCAAGCATGATTTTATTTTCCCTCACTTAACTTCCCCTCAATTAACTCTCTTAACCCTCAATCCATAAGACCCTGAATGTGAGATATTTTTACATATTTGTGTTGAATGTGAGATATTTTTAATATATATACAAAATGACTTCTTTCCTAGGGAAGACGCTCATTCATTTGGTGACCTATGGATTTGTTTCAAAATGTACGCACACATGCTATGTCTGCACCCGACCATCCAATATTATTTTTTTAATAGAAATAGAATGTCAACTGAGTTGGCATTTACCATCCAAAACATGGAACACCAACTGAGTTTTTTCTTAATATGTAAATATGAAAACCATCTTTTGTTCTACGCAATGATACAAAAATTCTTTCCTCCATATGCAATTTTCTATAGAAAAAAGAACAACATTTTTTAGATTTTCGTTCCACTTAATAATATTAGTTTGTCAAAAGTTTTATGACAAGTTATCTATTAGAGTAAGATTTTACTTTCTTCATGAACGTGAAATCAACATATGTCAAATCAGATCTTTTATCTATGTACAGTCTTCCAACAATAAAAAATCTTATACTGTCACATGAGAAGCACGTAAATACTTTTTTAATCCTACTTTCCAACAACCCTAGATCATATCCCACACATTCTCTCTCTCTCTCTCTAATCCCAATCCGAAAATGTCAAAGATTATCAACAGCCATATTTCGCACTTCACTAACCCATCGAACTTGGCAAAGCATTGTTCCACACTTCAAAAAACCAGAATTTATACTTCATATTAGAACCATAGCAGTACAGAAACGGTAGAGGGGATTCAGATGTGTGCTCAAAGGTTATTAAACGCCAACTATAGAGTTCTAATATAGAGTTATAATCTAGAGCACATAGCTGAACCCCTCTCATTTTCGTACTGTAGAGTTCCAATCTAGATATAATTTATATGAAGTGTGAATTTTGGTTTCCCAAAGTGTGAAACCTCGCTTCGCCAAGTGAGATGGGTTTGTGAAGTACGATTATAACTTCTCGATAATCTTTGACACTTCTAGATTATGGTATAAAGAGATAAAGAGAGAGAGGGAGAGTGAGAGAGAGAGAGAGAGAGAGAGAGAGAGAGAGAGAGAGAGAGAGAGAGAGAGAGAGAGAGAGAGTGAGTAAGAGGACAAATGTACGAGATATGGTCTAGGGTTGTTAGGAAGCGAGATGGAAAGGTAAGTATGTGCTCCTTAGATAATCGTATAAGGTAAAAAAAAAATTAAGAACGTTGAGACTATAAATGGGTAAAAAAGTTATATTTGACAGTCAAACATACTTTGACTTCACGTTTGTGAGAAAGGTGAGATTTAAGTCCACTAAACGACTTATCATAAGTGTTTTAGAAAATTAATATTATTAAGTGGGATGAAAGTAAAACACCCTCCCACACCTCAAAAAATACTTTCAATTTCCTTTTCTTTCTTTTTCTTAAATTATTTTATTTTTCCCATACTACGCAAGTCTGTGTCACTGCCACTTTTCTAGCTTGAGAGTATTTTGGTCATTTTCAAAATTTTGGAATTATTTTGGGATTATTATTAATTATAATTAATGTGATTTTTAGATGATTTTTTAGTATAATTGATTTGTGCTAGTTTTAGATTTTGACTCATGTTGACTAGGAGAATGTCCTATTGGCTAACCTAGGTCAAGACATTGGTTAGGTTAAGAAACCCTAGTGTGACCTAAGTTAGTCGTTTCAAGTTCATTAGAATTGGTTTGGGGCTAATCGGATTTAGTTTGGTCTAAGAATGGCTTGTGAAGTCACAAGTCAAATCATGACTTAAACCAATTAGGACTCAACCAACTAGCCAAAACCCTAGCCCTAGGCCCTATGGCCGGCCACATGACAGACTCCCCCTCTATAAATATTCTCCTAGGAATTAGGGCTAGCCTCTCTCTTAGGGTTTATCAAGTTTTTAGAAAGGGGTAAGTTCCATCTTCATAAATTCATAATAAATTATTTCAAGTCCTTTTTCTCTCAAACAAATTGCAATAGGCTCTAAATCTTGTGTTCTTGCTGTTGGTAATAAATTTTGACAGGGAGAAAACAATTTGGAGAGCTTTTGGTGGTTTGAAGGATCCTTCTCTTTGGAGTTTTTGGGAGATTGAACACCTATAGGTAAAATCCTATCCATAGCTCCTAAATTTGGTAAAAATCATTTTTAGGAAGCCCTAGCCCTCACCCAACTGTAGGGTAGGCTAACCCTAGGTTTTGGACTCTTTTTGTGTCCGTATCGGACACATATCAGAAGACTGGTCAAGGTGTTCGACGAAATGTCTCAAAGGACATTCGTTCGAGTTTTTCGATTCTAATTGAAGGAAAGTTAGCCCTAGGTGTCGTCTAGGTTTTCCAGTGTTGTGTGATGTTTTGTGTGTCGTGTGAGTCGTGGGGACACGGGAACACGCGAGTCGGGGACGTGCGCGCGGCACTGTAGCTCCCCTGCTACTCGGGGGCTACTGCCGCTCGTTTCTCCACTTCGACACTTGATTTTTGACCAGTAGTTAGGGTCAGTGACTGACACGAGGCTCGCAAAGTTTCACGAGTCCTCGTGTCGTGTCGGACACGGTATTCAGGGTGCACGGGGAAGTTGTTGTGTGCGTGCGTGTGCTGTGTATGTTCCTGTGATTTAAATCTTTTAAATGATTCTAAAATAGGTTTTAATGTTTAACTAGATCCTAAATGTGATGTTTAATCTCTGTTACACCATGTCACTTAATGGTTTGGGTTTTAATTGTGTTTTGGGTTCGAATTGTTGTAGACAGTGCATTGTTCTGATATCGTGTAATACTGATTAATTTCCCAGTTTTCCAACCTAGTTTATTGCTCTTGTGATATGTTTTCAACTGGTTTTTGATCCCTGCATGCCATTTTATGTTAGCTAAGTGTTTCATTCAAAACTTGGGACTGGCATGGTGTATTTTGGAAATTGGTGTTCAAGTTGGGGATGAACTGAAATTGTTCTGTTTGGGAAAAACTGATAACTAATTTACATTCCAGTTTTATTGTGTAAGCCTAAATTGATTCTATCCTTGTGCATTGAATGAACCCAAGGTCAGTTCTTATTAGATTTATCACTGTTCTTCCCTAAAAACTGAAATGAGAATCTGAATGTTTAATGTATTTCAACTGAGATTTCCTCCTCATTAAATTGTATAGGCTGTTAACTGTAATCTGAGATTAGCTCTTAACTAAATTGTTTCCTGTTTGATGAA
Organism: Iris pallida; assembly: GCA_029216955.1. Classification (NCBI taxonomy): domain Eukaryota; kingdom Viridiplantae; phylum Streptophyta; class Magnoliopsida; order Asparagales; family Iridaceae; genus Iris; species Iris pallida. The sequence continues at coordinate 22,519,637 of JANAVB010023800.1, read as the reverse complement.
CTGATAAAAACCTGGGAATCAATGCATTTCCTGGGTTTGTGTTCTTCACAAAACCTGAGATTGTTGGTTTTTATTGTTAGGCTATAAATAGATTTCCTTTCTTGTTTAATTGACAGAAAACTGAGCTTGCATTGAATCTATTTCATGAGTGTTATTTTTTTCATTCCTTTCCTTTCAAGAACATGACTTACATGGATTCAATGTTCCTTTTTCATTAACTGATATGATATAACCTGAGATGGGATTTTAGTTCCCAGTTTTTATGTCAATCCTGATTTTTTTTCAGTTTTTGCAAAAAATGAAGTTTGGCAATCTTTTAACCTATTAGACACAGTATATTACATGTTATTAAACCCCTAATAGGTGCACCTATGTATTATCTAGATGTGTGGAAATTGGACTGATTTGGATATGTTTTTGGTTCAGAAAATATGGAATACATAGAGGACTTTGTTCAGTTTTTACACTGAGTGGTAGTTCAGAACCTGTTGCTATTCCTCTTAACTGTTTTCCCATTCCTTGTTTCACAAGCTATCACGCACACACTTTTGTGATTTGCTCACTGTTCTTAGGAATCTACAGTCCCTGTTTTCCAGTTTCTTGTCACACCCACATACATTGTTCTCATGAGTTTTCCCTCCTTTTGTATTACTGATTGAACTTGTGTTTCATCATAAAAACCTGAAATGTGTGTTATAACTGATTTCTTCACAATGCACTGTATTCTTTAGCCCTGTTTCTTTTCATGTCTTGAACATTACTTTCCACACACACACATACACTTGGTACTCTCTTGTATACATATAATATACCTGCTTATAGTATCATTTAGTTCCTATATATATTAGATATATATGTAATGTGTGTGAAATGTATATTGTGTATGAGATAGGCTATATCTATTGGGTATTAGTGATGTGTTATAATAGTGGGGGGAAATAGTGTATAGATGGCTTGGTTATGAGTATCTCTCTAATTAGAGTACATATATACCAATGTGTGTATAGGCATGGCTTGACAAGGTATTGCCTAGATTAGCCTAGTGAACCTAGAATAGTTGGTTAGACCTAGATTAGACTATTTGACTAGGTTTGACTTTAAGGTTGACCAGAGTTGACCAAGAGTTGACTTTGGTCTAGATTGACCTAGTTTCATGTAGAATGCATTAAATTGTATTGTTTTATCATTGTAGACTCATAGTGACTCGTACTGTTCTATAGGAGACAGACACCACTCCTCGGACAGTCTATATTCTCTCAGATTCACCGGATACAGGCGAGTACATTCTCTGATCATTTCATATCCTGCATTAGGAGTATATTTCCTGCTTTAGATTACTATACATGATGCTGACACGTCGGAAGCACGGATTAGTACTATATGGATCTTGTTCTGCGATGTTATCCCCTTAGCGGATACATCGGGTATTCGTGTTCATGTACTTTATCATGAGCATCGTGTACTCCTTGTGTTCGTTTTTCGTGTACAATCATGTGAAATCGTTTATACTCATGTGCTCATATGATCTCGTGTGCGACTATACTTCGTGTGCAATAACATATCATAGCTGGATCCTTGTGTATTGATTGGGACGGGGGAGTAGAAGTGGTTATGTAATCAATCCAGTAGATTACTCGTGTACAACCTCTGTAGATTACTCGTGTACAACATCGTGCCATTTACATAACCATCTTGTGCTCTGAATCACTAGACACTGCTAGTTCTCTATATACTGTAGCTATTTATTTACAGTCTTTCCTGTTTATCATATTTTTCAGTTTCTTGTATCTTGCTCTCTAGCATGATTATATATCCTGACCTGCTATGATTTGTTGAGATGTACTGTGCTCGCTCCTGTCCTGACTGGACCTGTTGAATATTACAGAGGACGAGGCTGAGGCATTCTGCCCTACTTACTACGGTGCTATACTAGACGAGTGTTGGACTTGGACCAGCAGCAGGAGCCACTAGCTGTAGATGACACTCCTTTAGATTAGGACTGTCTTTTCTATTCTGGATTACTGTATTAGACTTGAGATTTCTGAGATGTATTTATTTTAGACACTTAGAACTCTGGATTGTATCTCTGTGATTCTCTGTTCTGGATATTATTATCTTTCATTATCAATCTATCTTACCTGTTCTACCTTAGCTGGGGTTGAGTTATATTGTGTTATGTCACCCCCATTCGGGGAGTATAACTGTATACCTTCAATTGTTAGATGTTGTGACCTAGGACAGCGTTCTACCGCCGACACTGCGGCGTAGGCTGGACGTACCCACGTCCCGTGCCCTTACTCTAGGGTGCGGGTCGTGACACGTTTTTAGTGGTGGCCCATGCAGGTCTAGGTTAGAAATGTAGTGGTATTCAAATTAGAGTATCGCTGCAGCCTGCAGTAGAAATTAGTAAAAATTTTGGGTACTCAATCACACTAGAAAATTCTTATCAGATTCCGTATATCTATTTTGCTGCTTATTGTCTTCCTTAGAATTTTAAACTGTCCTCCTTTGATTATTTCGACTCATTCTCAGTAATTGCTTCTTGTTTGATCTGTGTCTCCAGGATGGTTGAGACGCGATCGCATCGCCCCGTGACGGGAGAGGCTGGAGAGGGGTCTGCCACCACTCGTGTCCAGCATCCAGCTCCCGGTGCCACAGGGCCAGTGCAGCCCTCAGGAGTGGAAGTTTCTGCCACTTTTGGAGGAGCACCTCCACCAGTCGGGAGGCCGATCATGGTGATTCCTGAGATCCTTCCTCGTAGCAGCCTCCGCCTGCGGGGATGGTTGATGCTGCCAATCTCTTCTCCTTCGTGGAGAGGATTCTGGAGTCCTCGTACCAGCGCAGTCAGAGGCAGACTGCAGATTTCAGGCAGGGGATTGATGAGGCACACCAGCTGGTACGCACGACTGTTGAGATGGTGACTGGTCAGGGGGTCCAGCAGCAGCCCCGTAGGAGAGAGAGAGATATTCAGGACTTCCAGAAGATGCATCCTCGGGAGTTCTTGGGCACAGAGGGCATTCACTATGCCGATGATTGGATTGAGCACATAGAGGAGATCTTTCGACTGGCAGAGATACCAGATCGGCTTCACATTGAGGCAGCGGGCAGCCAGATGATTTGGCCCGTGCATGGTACCAGACTGATCCCAGAGTAGGAGTGGAGGGCCAGACTTGGGCCCGGTTCAAGGAGCTGTTCAAGGAGCAGTTCTTTCCGATGTAGCCTTGGGTGGGATCGAGGCGCAGTTCGAGGCTCTGGTTCAGGGGAACCAGACAGTTGCTGAGTATGCCGAGGAGTTCTGCCGACTGGCCCGGTTTATTGATGATCTGACAGAGAAGACCAAGGCGAAGAAGTTTCGCCGAGGTTTGACTAGGGAGATTCGGTCACTGACCAAGAGCGACCGGAATGCTACTTTTGCTGAGATTTATTCTAGGGCCATGGCGGCAGAGGACGACCTGGGACTGAGGCAGAAGAGAGGTCGCGATTTTCAGTCAGGCAGTGCAGTAGTAGCAGTCAGGGGCAGGCCAAGAGGCCTCATTTCCAGCAGCAGTTTCAGCATCAGAGGCCAGTACAGCAGTTCCAGCAGCAGGGCCGTGCACCTTTCCAGCAGGTACAGCACCAGCATCAGAGGGGCAGCAGGCACCCAGGCAGCAGGCTATTAGTTGCACTTTCTGCAAGAAGCCTGGGCACAAGTGGGACGAGTGCAGGAAGAGACTCGGCAGATGCTTGATGTGTGGATCAGCAGACCATCAATACAAGAGTGTCCAGTTGCGTCGGTGCGTCCGGTACCAGGAGGAGCTGGGACAGCCAAGGCTCCAGCAGGCCAGCAGAGGGACCAGCCCTGCAGACCCAGCAGCAGAGGTTCAGCAGCACCAGCAGCAGGCACGGGGTGGACAGCAGGGATGAGCTTTCGCCATGGCAACTGAGGATGCTGAGGTCAGGAGAGCTGATAGCAGGTTCGGTTCTTCTCGACTCCCTTCCAGCATTTGCACTCTTTGATTCGGGGCTTCCCACAGCTTTGTGTCTGTCATATGCTATTAGACACAGTTTGATTTCGGAACCATTGCCTAGGACCTGCAAGATCACGACCGGGGGTGGGGTCATCCTCGTGAGTGATGTTTGCAGAGGGTGGAGTGTCATTTTGGGAGGCCGAGAGTTGGGGGTGAGTCTACTAGTCATGCCATTACCGAACTACGTATTGTATTAGGTATGGACTGGCTGAGTAGACACCACGCCCGTATTGATTGCCGTGGGGGTAGAGTTTTGTTCGGGGCCCCAGGAGAGCCAGAGTTTGAGTACACCCGACGGCAGGCAGAGCAGGACGGCGGAGTCTTCTGTGGAGCATCAGTCGAGGAGCAGGTGGCTCCGCATCCCTTGATCGCAGAGTTTATGGACGTATTTCCTGAGGAGTTGCCAGGGCTTCCACCGGACAGAGATGTAGAGTTCTCGATAGACTTGGTTCCCGGCGCAGAACCGATCTCCAGCATGTCTATCGAGTGAACAACAGCGAGTTAGTGGAGCTGAAGAAGCAGGTAGATGAGCTGCAGACAAGGGCTTCATTCGCTCGAGTTCTTCACCTTGGGGTGCACCGGTACTTTTCGTACCCAAGAAGGATGGGTCGGTACATATGTGTATCGACTAAAGGGCACTTAACAACCTGACAATAAGAACAGATACCCACTGCCGCGGATCGATGATCTGTTTGATCAGTTGAGCGGAGCTCGGGTGTTTTCTAAGATTGATTTGAGGTCGGGTTATCACCAGGTGAAGGTGAAGAGGGAGGATATCCCCAAGACGCTTTCAGGACGCGGTACGGGCAGTTTGAGTTTTTGGTTATGCCGTTTGGGCTAACCAATGCACCAGCAGTGTTTATGAATCTAATGAACAAGGTGTTCCACCAGTACTTGGACAAGTTCGTGGTGGTTCATTGATGATATCTTGATATATTCAAGACAGAGGAGGAGCACGAGGAGCATCTGCGGATAGTGCTAGAGACTCTCAGGCGGGAGCAGCTTTATGGAAAACTCTCCAAGTGTGAGTTTTTCTTGGACCAGGTGGACTTCTTGGGGCATGTGGTGACTGGAGATGGTATCTCAGTTGACCCCAAGAAGATTGTAGCAGTTGAGGCTTGGGCAGCGTGACTTCAGTAGCAGAGATCAGGAGTTTCCTGGGGCTGGCAGGATACTATAGGAGATTTGTGCAGGATTTCTTCCGGGTTGCAGAGCCGTTGACACGGTTGACCCGGAAGGATACTGAGTATGTTTGGTCAGAGGAGTGTCAGGCAGCTTTTGATGAGTTGAAGAAGCGACTTACGACAGCTCCGATTCTGACATTGCCTTCAGGATCAGGTGGTTTTACTATTTATAGTGATGCTTCAGGGAAGGGGCTGGGTTGCGTCTTGCAGCAGCATGGGAAGGTGATTGCCTATGCTTCCAGGCAATTACGTCCCCATGAAAGAACTACCCTACCCATGACCTGGAGCTGGCCGGTGATTTTTGCTTTGAAGTTATGGAAGCACTATTTGTATGGTGAGAGGGTGGAGATCTTCACAGACACAAGAGCTTGAAGTACGTGTTCACTCAGAAGGAGTTGAACATGAGGCAGCGCAGGTGGCTTGAGCTGATGAAGGACTTTGATATCGCACTCCAGTATCACCCGGGGAAGGCCAACGTGGTTGCCGATGCCTTGAGTAGGTATCCGACAGCCATGTGTTTGACTATGGATCGGCACCTGCTTGCAGATTTGGAGAGCCTTGGGATTGAGGTGATCATGCCCGGAGTGCAGATGCAGTTATGGGGCCTACAGATACAGTCAGACTTGATGGACAGGATCAAGGCGACACAGTTTGATGATGTGGCTCTGCGGTGTATCCGAGAGCAGATCAGTATGGGAGTGGAGGATACTGAGTTCTCACTTGCAGAGGATGGTGCCCTGAGGCACGTGCCAGGTTATGTGTGCCCAGCGGGGAGCTCAGAGAGTAGATTATGCAGGAGGCTCACAGATCGCAGTACTCTATACATCCTGGTGCCAACAAGATGTACAGGGATCTGCGAGAGCATGTCTGGTGGTACGGGATGAAGAGGGAGGTGTCCAACTTCGTAGCTAGATGCTTGATCTGTCAGCAGGTCAAGGCTGAGAGGCAGAGGCCTGGAGGTTTATTGCAGCCGCTGCCCATTCCAGAGTGGAAGGGAGCACATTACCATGGACTTTGTATCAGGATTGCCCCGTACACCAGGAGGAAAAGACGCGATTTGGGTCATCGTTGACAGGTCAAATCAGCCCACTTCTTGTGTTCAAGGTGGGTACGTCTACAGAGAGGCTGGCGGAGTTGTATATGAGGCAGATAGTCAGGATTCACGAGTTCCCGTCAGTATAGTCTCAGATCGGGATAGTCGCTTTACTTCCCATTTCTGGAGGAGTCTGCAGACTAGCTTGGGCACTCAGCTCAAGTTTAGTACCGCATACCACCCCCAGACGGACGGACAGTCAGAGAGGACTATTCAGACGCTTGAGGATATGCTGGACGTGCGTGGATTTTGGAGGTTCCTGGGAGGATCACCTGCATTTGGTGGAGTTTGCTTACAATAACAGTTTTCAGGCCAGCATTGAGATGTCACCGTTTGAGGCTCTGTACGGGCGTAGGTGTCGTACACCCTTATCTTGGGATGATGTTGGAGAGCGAGCTTTACTGGGACCAGAGATGGTTGTTGACGCAGCCGAGAAGGTGAAGCTCATCAGGGACAGACTTCGCGTGGGCAGGATAGACATCGGCACTGGGCCGATAGCCACCGGAGGCCGCTAGAGTTTGAGGTACAGATTTAGGTAGGATTAGAAGTAGGTTGTATTTAGTTTTGTTTGATTGATCGTGTTTGATTTTTTTTAGTAACTTGAGACCTTGCTTGTGATTAGGTTGGAGACATGGTTTTTCTGCGGATATCTCCGACTCGTGGTACGATACGTTTTGGTGGAGGTGGAAAGCTTAGCCCGCGCTTCATCGGCCCTTTCGTTATCAGCGGGAGAGTCGGTGACGTGGCATACAGGCTAGACTTGCCACCTGCACTAGTGGGCGTCCACTGTAATGCCCCGCTCCGTACGGCACATTACGCTGAAGCGTTGACTCAACGAGTCACGTTGATGCAAGAAAATGTATCGATGCAAAATGATACGAGAGTTAAGTTGTCCCGAGCAATACATCAAACTAAGTTGATGCGAAGAGTTGCCTTGCCCCGAAAGAATACATCGAGTTGAATCGATGCGAAGCGCCGCGTTGCCCCGAAGGATGAGCGCGTTGAATCGGCTCGAAGATTCTAAGAAATGAATCGACCAAGGCGCAAGTCCGAATCGATGCGAAGTATTGATTTTAGTTGGTTTCGTGTGCAGGTTATACGTTGACGTGAAAATGTTAGAGGTCGACATTTTGCCTTATTCAGTAAGGGGTTCGCAAAATCAAATTATCGCCTTACGACGGGCTAAGACTTGGGCACGCTAAGGCAAATTAGACGTATAACTCAACGAAGCACGAAGTGCTCGAATGGCTAAGTCAGGTGAGTGGCCGTGCAACAAAGTTAGGGAATCGAGCCGCATTGGCTCGGCGAAACAACGAAGGCATATCGACTCAAGGTGGGGATTGACTTCTTTTACTCCTTCATTCGATAAGTCAAATATCATTGTATGCTAAGTTAACCTATCGACGCCACGGACGGGGCCGATTGGAGATGAATCATAGTGTGAGTCGAACACTAAGTTAGAACAATTGAAATGAAACGTGCATCAATATGCACGAGTCGCTATAGGACATTGGATATCGCTAAGGCGAGCGCCTCGGTGCGCAAGCCGGAAGAACATGGGATAACTGTAATCGACGAGTGCCTTAGTGCATGAACCATACCGTGCCTTGCTGCACGAGTTAGACGGCTAGAACATTGAAAGACAATAGGCGAGCGCCCTAGCGCGCAAGCCCCGAATATTGAATGCTAAGTTATAGAACATGGAATTACGGTCGAAACTTGCCTACGCACACGGGATATAAAAGATGGCTTCGTTCGAGAGAATACAGTTGTGGCATGAATGTGGCAGAACTGTCGAATATGACATGGTGCCTCGAAAGGTGTTCGAGACCTTCGGGTCGTTCGGTTGACGAGCATTGAGTTGAGACACGATGCCATTGAATCATTGAAACAAAGTATGAAATGTAAGAACACAGAAAGCTAATGAAAGAGATACGAGATGATAAGTCTGAGTCTCGGACTCAAGACTATGTTTGGTTGTTTGAATTTGATTACTTGAATGATAGGGCGTTGCATGGTCGATTGGAATGGGCTCGAGATTTAAATCGTGAAAATAGCTCGTGCACGAGTATTCCCCCAAACGGTTAAATGTCGGAGGTTCCCGGAACCGATTTGGCCGCGGAGGGATGGATAATCTTTGTAGGCGCACATCTGTAAACAAGATGGGGAGAAGCCGCAAATAATGGCATATAGCGGGAACATTTTGATTGTTTGGGATGTGACCCAACCCGTGAAACGCCCGGCCCAACCAAATAGTGAGAAAAGAAGGAGAGAAAAGAAAGGAACTCCTTTGTCCATTCCGGCGCGGATACGCCAACGGCCCTCATTAGATAAGGAACGATGGATTGAAAGTGTAGGCGCATATGCGATCCGCATAGAGATCTGTTAGAGATGCACAATAACATGACAGGGAAGGATTACGGCGTATTCACCTTGCGTCGGTACAAGGGCGAGTGCGTCGACTTGGTAAGTCGCGCCACGAATCAAACACGAGATGCTTGTTTGTTGCTATTCAATTCGATAA